>BQKN01054927.1:0-15472 GCA_022839385.1 Asparagus kiusianus | reverse complement strand
GAGAAGATCATTTCAACAGTCCTTTCCGAATGCCAATGTTGTATACCAGAGCCTCGCAGGTCGGTATTCGATAGGCTGTCCAACGTCGCAAGACCCACCAAAAGACGACGTCGTCAAAAGAAGAGAGTTCCTGAAACCGAATACTCTCAGGTCACCATCAACATGACCGGCAGAGGGAAAGCCCGTCATCCTAGCCCTGACGAGTCTGAAAGAAGCCATTCCCCGACCGTTCGAGAAATCTGCGACGAGTTTGAAGGAGTGTATCGACATACCCGGACACGGACAGGAGCAATCCGCCCGGTCGACTACCAGAAATTGGCCAAAGGAACTACTTCTGATGATGAACATTCGGCAATCGTCGAATCCCAATCCTCGAGTTCTGTTGGAATGCGAGAAGCCTCTGCTTACATGACTAACAACCCCGAAGATTTAGATAAAACAGTTAATGAACACCATGTTATGCTTCATGCACAGCAAGAGACACTTCTCCAATTAAAGGATATGTTGGCTCAGCTTCTCGCTGAAAAAGGCCACAAACCTGAATCTTCCCGAAGAACAACATCGAAGGGAAAACAAAAAGCGACTGAACATTCTGATCGCGAAACTCACAACCTGGAATCCTCCTCTGAAAATGAGAAGGACACAGAAAGAGACTTGCACCCTCAGTCCACCAAAGTGGATGAGCTAGAAGCCCGCCTCAACGCAATGTCCAACAGAAGCGAGCTTCGCGAAGAAGGGGTGATACGGCCTTATCCTGCAGAGTGGGATACAGCTCCATATCCACCAAAGTTCAAGGCCCCAACCTTACAACCGTTTGACGGCACCGGATCACCAAATCAGCACATTTACTACTTTAAGTCCCAGACTGGAGATGTGGTGGCAAACGATGCCATCTTGACTCGACTATTCATCGGTACCCTCAAGGGTGTAGCCTTCGAATGGTTTATGAAGTTGCCTGCCGGTTCTATTCAGAAATGGATAGACTTGGAAAGGCTTTTCTTAGCGAGATTCTTTGAAGATGACACGGAGGTTTCCGTTCCGACTCTTCTCGCCACCAAACAGAGGAAAGGAGAGTCCATCAAAGCCTATGTGGAGAGGTTCCGCAGCATGGCATTACGATGCCCCTCAGGTATGACTCAATCAACTCTGGTTGAAACTTGCAGGCACAATCTGCAGACTCAGCTCCTTGCCCAGATGGGGGTAGCAGAGTGTCGCTCCTGGAGACAACTGGTGTCGCAAGGGGAACAAGCCGAAGAGATTGTTGCTCGAGTTAAAGCTGAAGAAGAGCCACAACCCAAGCCGCAGCAACAACGCAATCAGAACAATACCCAGCGGTCTAAGGGAAAGGAGACTCTAGCAGCTGATTACACGCAAGTGCCACCGCCCACTAAGCAAGGCAAGGCCCCGAATCAACAAAGGGCGCCCAAGCAGTATTCATTCAAGGAAGAGCATGTGGACACCCTGTTTCAGCTCCTTCGAAAGAACAACAAATTACAACTCCCTGAAATCAGGAAGCCAGATGAAGCAGGGAAGGTAGACGACCCCAACTACTGTCGCTATCATAGGTTCTTGGGACATCCTACCAGGAAATGTTATGTGTTCAAGGACATCTTGCAAAATCTGGTAAACGCAAATGTACTCACCTTGAAGCCCGAACAAAAGACTGTATCTACCAACATGATAGCAGTCCAGTTTGACGACTTCCCTCCAGTGACAACCGCGAATGGTGTAGTCCCCATTCCCAAAGGGGAAATGCACTTGAAGAATACCGACATGCATAATCAGAAAGGCAGGGGGTTGATACCTCTCTCTACCCCAAAAGGAGAGATCATGTGGGTCCATCCCGACTTGATTAAAAGTCAACAGTGGACGAATACCTCGTCCAAGAAGAAAGGATACAAGGCTAAATCATCCAACATGATTAGCCCTTCCATGACTGAGAATGATGACCATCTCAAACCTCTCACCGACTCAGAGGAAGAGAGAATTGTCCTAACAGCATACCCAGGAGACAACGCTGGCACTCGGTCGGGAAAGACTTACTTGAGGGACTACACCCAAAATCCTCAAGAAACTGAAGAACAGCCCCAAGACACCGGGGGTTCTGCACCAAAGAAGTCCGTAGATAAAGGAAAACAGAAGGAACTCCGTTTCAACATAAATCTTCACCAGGAGCATGGGGGGTCAAGCGAGCCTTTTCAATTCAATGTCATGGCTCAGCTGGCCAACATACCCGCCAGGATTACTTTGTATGAGCTATTGAGGTTGTCTAAAACCACCAAAGAAGCTCTAATTGAGGCTCTGAAGAACACGGAGAGCTTTATCACTCAAGTTACTCCGATACCTGAAGCGTCCGAAGACCAGTCGTGCTGGCAATGTCTGCAAGCAACAAGAAGTCTACCATGCATATCTTTCACTCAGGAAGATATGCAGGTCCAGCACAAGCATGATAGGCCCTTGTATTACACAGGATACATTGGGTCATCAGAGATCAGCCGCGTTCAAGTCGACCCAGGCTCAGCACTCAGCATCATGCCATACAGAGTGATGCAAGTTCTAGGGATTCCCATGCATCGGCTGAATGCTACTCAAACTACCATTTTTGGGTTCAATGCTAATAGCACTCGGCCTCTGGGGAAGATTAAGCTTAGATGTCAGATTGGAGACCTCAAGTCAGAAGTGACTTGTTACATCATCGATGCGGACACGTCTTATAATCTCTTACTAGGGCGCCCGTGGATACATGCTAACCGCATTGTCCCATCTACTCTACATCAAGTTATGAAGTATGTCAACGATGAAGACAAAGTTCAAACCCTGATTGCGAAAAAATATCCTTTCAGGGGAGTAGAAGATTTCCATACAGATTCAGTCTTCTATTCGGAATCGCAAGGGAAAGAAGATGTTGACAGCGGCAACGAAGCGGACGACGAGCCAGACCCCGAGGGAGATTGTCCATGGGAATTGAACTTTGATGTAATGGGTTCAGTCAAGAACAATAATAATGTACCGAGTGAGGGCGAGTGGTGCATTAATGAAGATTTTATTTTGGCGTACTTGTCTGGTGATTCTTTTAAAACAGGTACCAATCCATGGCGCGCGCTTTGTGCGGAAACATCTCTCACATTGCCAGCTAATCCACCCTTCGCTTCAGACGAAGAAGTCGAAAATGCACAAAAGGCTTTCTTCGAAGTTCCGCCTAGAAGGAAAAGGCAGAAGCCGATTCATTTCGGTAAAGTTAAACCCGAACCACTCAAACGGGGAAGTTCTGAAGAGGATGATGGAGTGCCTCAATTCCATTATCACGAACCTAATTCCGTCCAATTAATGAAACAAATGGGTACAACTTTAACGAAAAACAAGGTTTAAACTTTGGGAAAGGAAGACGAACACCAATTCGAATGTCTCTCACTCCCGAAGGAAAACCGCCGGATTATTATCAAAAGACCAGAAGAGGCTTAGGCTATGTCACAACGCCTCCCGCCTCAGAAGATGAAATCAGTAATTACCTGCGGCAAAATCATTCATCTGGAACATCCTCCTGTGAATCTGACGTCAGCGTCGGACCTTTCTTTAAAGGCTTGGCTGTGAACATGGTGTCAACTAGTCACCCAGATGAAGACGCAGAGGGAGATGAAGAGTTAATCGAGTCGGCTGACGACCCTTGGATCAAACGTCTTAACATCTTGTGGGATATGCGATTTGAACAACGCGAACCGCCCACCGAAGATAAAGTAATCCAGGTCAACATGGGGGATGAATCTGACCCTAAGCCTATCTTTATAGCAGAAGATTTATCATCATCCGAAAAAGAGGACCTTATATCTCTCATCCGAGAATATATAGATGTCTTCGCCTGGAATTATGAGGATATGCCGGGTCTCGACCCAAAAGTGGCCATGCATCGTCTTAACATTGATCCGGACGCCAAACCCGTTAAATAACAACAACGTCGGTTTCGTCCTGAGATCATGGAAGCAATTGAGTCCGAAGTGAAGAAGCTCATAGACTCAGGCTTTGTGAGGGAAGAACAACACCCGGACTGGGTAGCCAACATTGTTCCGGTCCCTAAGAAAAACGGTAAAGTCCGTATATGCATCGATTTTCGCGACCTTAACGCAGCTTGTCCAAAAGACGAGTTCCCGCTTCCTATCACGGATGTTATGATCGATAACACCTGCGGATATGAAAGAATGTCCTTTATGGATGGATTCTCTGGGTATAATCAAATCAAGATGCACCCAGACGACGAGAGACATACTGCGTTCAGAACACTACTGGGGGTGTATTGCTACACAGTGATGCCCTTCGGCTTGAAAAATGCAGGCGCAACTTATCAACGTGCAATGAACTCTATCTTCCACGAATATCTGCGTAAGAAGATAGAGTGCTACGTTGATGATATAGCTGTGAAGAGCCAATGTAAAGGTGATCATCTTACGGATTTGAAGACCATGTTCGATATCATGCGAACACATCAACTGAAGATGAACCCGACAAAATCTTTCCTTGGGGTCTCAAGTGGAAAATTCCTGGGATTTATTGTCACGTCTAAGGGAATTTCTCTTGATCCAGAGAAGATCCGCGCCATCCAAGACATGCCATCGCCAAAGAGTCTCAAAGAACTCCGAGGTCTACAAGGGAGGTTAGCCTACATACGGAGATTCATATCTAATCTTTCAGGGCGATGCCAGCCTTTCTCTAAACTCATGAAGAAAGGAGTATCCTTTGTTTGGGATGGAGAATGTCAAAAGACATTCGAAGAGATTAAGAGATATCTTACTCAACCGCCAGTTCTTGTAGCTCCAATATCAGGCAAGCCATTCCTGCTATATGTGAGAGCCATGGAACACTCTCTGGGAGCCTTGTTAGCCCAGAACAATGATCAAGGTCAAGAGCAAGCCATCTATTACCTAAGCAGGACTATGATGGGAGCTGAACACCGATACAATCCAGTTGAAAAAGAATGTCTTGCTTTGGTATTCGCGATTCAAAAGATGCGACATTACCTTGTTGGACAGACAATTCACGTCATCTCCAAGGTGAATCCCTTGAGAGTCCTAATGACTAAGCCATCATCTTTAAACTGCCGACTAGCAAAATGGGCCATTCTCTTATCGCAATACGACATGCAATTCATGCCTCAAAAAGCGGTCAAAGGTCAAGCGTTGGCAGACTTTTTAGCTGATTACCCGGTGACAGGGACATCCAAATTGTATGAAGGGTTGCCTGATGAAATCGCCGAAGCTTGTGTTACCCGAGAATCTACGCAAATTTGGAAACTATTCTTCGACGGTGCATCCAGAGCAAATCCTCATGGAGCAATTACTGCGGGAGTTGGGATGGTGTTCATATCTCCAAGTGGTCACGTGATCCCCAGAGGATTTTCCCTAATCGAGCCTTGCACCAACAATGTGGCGGAATATAATGCTCTGTTGCTAGGAATGCAATTGGCCGAAGAACTTAACATTCGACATCTCGAGGCTTACGGTGACTCTCAACTCATCGTGAATCAAGTTCGAGGGGAGTACGAAGTGCGTCATGAGGACTTAATCCCGTACTACTTCGCAGTGCTGAAGCAAGCTAAGAAATTTGAAGGATTCTTTATTGACTACATTCCACGAGCTCAGAACGCTTACGCGGACGCTTTAGCCTCATTGGCGACTTCTTTGGCATTACCGCCAGGGGCTGAGACAACAATCCCAGTCATAGGGCGTGAATTATACTGCTCCAAAATTCCTAAAGAGGAAAACTCAGATAAGGCAACGACAGAAGAAGTCTGTGCGACCTCAATGGAATTAGAAGCCAGGGATTGGCGATTTCCGTACATCGACTATGCCATATATGGAATCTTACCTGAGGATCCCAAGGAAGCGGCCACTATCAAGCGAAAGGCTCTCCAATTCTATTATGACGCAATTTCGCAAACCCTGTATTGTAAATCGCATGACGGAGTTTTGCTTAGGTGCCTCTCTCGAAAAGAAGCAAAAGAGGCCCTAAAGGAAGCTCATGAAGGAATGTGCGGAGCTCATCAGCCAGGAGCCAAACTGGGCGATCGTCTCCGAAGAATCGGGTATTATTGGCCAAAAATGTTTCCAGATGCGGCAGACCATGCTAAACGTTGTCATGAATGCCAGATTCATGGTGATTTTATCCACCAAGCACCGGGAAATTTACACCCTACATCTGCATCCTGGCCATTTGAGGCATGGGGTATGGATATCGTCGGTCCGATTTCTCCTCCGACTTCTAAGGGACATCGGTTCATTTTGGCCAAGACCGATTATTTCTCCAAATGGGCGGAAGCAATCCCGCTAAAAGAATTCAAGACTTCAAATGTGATTAAGTTCATCAAACATCATGTCGTCTACCGTTTTGGAGTTCCGAGACGAATAGTGCACGACAACGGGACACAATTTGTCAGCTTCGGATTCCAGAGATTTTGTGATAAATTCAGGATCCAAAGTGTAGCATCTACGGCATATTATCCACCAGCGAATGGTCTTGCGGAAGCCTTCAACAAAACCATCGTGAAGCTTCTTAAGAAATTCGTTTCTAAAAGCCGACGCGATTGGGACGAAAGACTCGGTGAGTGCTTATGGGCATACCGAACAACAGTGAGGACCTCTACCAGAGCTACGCCATTCTCTCTAGTATACGGTTGTGAAGCAGTACTACCACTCGAGATTCAGATCCCTTCTCTGAGAGTCGCGATTACAACGGGACTTACAGATGAAGAAAAACATCAGCGACGTTTGCAAGAACTTGAAGCCCTAGATGACAAGCGACTTCAGGCTCAACAGCAGATTGAATTATATCAAGCCCGTATTTCTAAAGCCTACAACAAAAAGGTTAAAGAACGGGTCTTCAGGAAAGGCGATCTAGTTTTGGCTAATCGACGACCTATGGTGATGACTCACAAAACCAAAGGGAAATTCAATCCCAAATGGGAGGGACCTTTTGTGATAGAGACAGTCTACTCCAACGGAGCCTACCGTCTCATTAATAAGAAAGGCGATAGACTTATGATGCCAATTAATGGGAAATTCCTCAAGAAGTATTACCCTTAATCTGCAAGGCTCTTAAGTCTAACTGGGGGTTGATTATTAATAAATTGTTCTCCTACTTTGTATGCCGTCAAGTTAACATTACACCTCTGACGATTTAAAGATCATTATAATAAAGGAATTTTCTAATTTTTTCCAGTTAGCTATCAGCATAGTCTGTTTGGTGAAAAAGTCCTAATTTTTATTGCGTTCAACTCCCCTGAACGCAAGTCCTACAGCTGCGTTCAGAACAAGTCTACAGCTGCGTTTCAAATACAGCTGCGTTCAGAACAAGTTTATGACCGCGTTTCAAATACCACTGCGTTCAAAACAAGTCTACGGCTGCATTTCAAATACCGTTGCAGCTGTGTTCAGCCCACCTGAACGCAAGTCTTATGGCTGCGTTCAGAACAAGTCTACAACTGCGTTCTCACTAACGAACGCACAACATGATAATTTCAACTTCCAGAAAATGCTCTACAAGCTGAAAGGCATTAAGTCTATCATCAAGACTAAACAACTACAACCCAAGTCCTGAAGTTGCCTGGTGAGATGCAAATAGGCTTGCGTTCAAGTCATTCAAGCGCAAGGAAATAATTTTCAAAAGATTTCAACATCACAATGAAGACTATAACATCTCAGACAAACACAGAAGATGTAAGGAAAAGCAACAACAGTTCATAGTATCCAGATAACAAGTGTTTGAAGAAATAACCTAGAGTTATTACAAAATCAAAACACAAAAAGATGGGAGTGGCTGGGGTTTAAAGTAAAGAGAAGCTCATGAGATGAGCTTCTGTATTCGATACAGATTTTTCGTGCTTCGCCAGCACCTCCTCTCTAACTCTCTTCTCAAACTCAGTATCAGAGACTGCAGCAGCAGCAGAGACCTCATGTTTCAGCACTTCAAGAGCCTCCTTCTCAGTTTGAACTTCGGATGCTAAAGTAGCGTCCCCAAGGATGAACTCTTCCTGAGTTATATCCCCTGCATTCAGATTGATCCTGGCTTGGCGACGTTGTTTCTGCAAGTCCCTAATACGAGCCTTCTTCTCTGAAGTGTTCAAAGCTCGGACCCTATCAACAATTGCCGCCTCCAACCTAGCTCCTCTGATGGCATCTCGAACTTTATACTCCAAGTCTGTGTGCTGCAACTCCTCTAGATAACGAGCAGCCCCCGAGTATCGGCGTATCGTCTCGCCAAAACGCTTGGCATAAACAGGGTTGATCTCCGCAAGAGCATTTAATCCTTCTATGATAGGCGCTTGAAATTCAAGGAAAGAGCCCCACCCGTGTATCACGGTGCAGAAGGCTTGCCTTACCATATTTTCTAAACGTCTAGAGAGGAAAAGAACGCTATTAGGCGACAGACGAACAGTATCATCACTCACCCGTTCGAAGTTCTCACGAGGGAAGATTACGGAGATGGGTGGAATGAGAGGAGCGTCTTCCTGGGGCAATCTTTCCTCCTCATCATCAGAGACAATAATAGGCTCAGCAGCACGAGCCCCACCTGTCAACAAAGCCAGCATAAATTCAGTAAGTCCCCAAGCAACTGAATTTAGACTAAACTTGCGTCAGAATCTCAGAATGCAGCAGTTCAGACCTACGTCAAAATCAGTTTGAACGCAAGGAATCCAGGCTTGCGTTGGACTCCTTCTTGATTAAGGGATCAACTTTTTATCTTATCATCAAACACAAAAAGTTCTGTTTTACGTTCAAGATCAAAACAGTGCTTATCACAAACACAGAATTTCCCCCGTGTGATCCACAATGAGGATTCTGTTCTTCTTCACAACAATGGACACAAGAACTTCTTTCAAGGTCCAAAATCAAGAAGATGAACAGTTTTCATCAAGAAACATACAAATTCGTTGCAAGATCAAAGAGATGAACTTTGTTCGTCGTCATCAACCAAAGCCCAGTCAGGGAATTTCAAGAGCACTGGTCAAAAAAAAAAAAAGAGGAATGCTTAAACATGAAGAAGAAAACGAGGATTACCTTGATGACCAGACGCTGGAGGCGTTGACGACGGTCCTGAGGCGGACCCAGAAGCACCCTTCGACGGCGGGACAATGTTCGCCATCTGCTCGTGAGATCTCTTGGGAGCCATGGCTAGAGAACGAAGTCGAATCTTAGAGGAATTAACGAGAAGAAACTCGTTTCTGAGTTCAAGAAGGGAGTTTAAACGTTAAGGCCCTTGATGTGACCAATCAGCCTTATTTATAAGAAATTAATAATGAAAGGGCAGAGTTCCAAGACTCCCGCCCTAATATAGTCTCTTCGTCATCATAACTGCTTGGGCTTCTGACAAGACGCAGGACAAGACCCCGCGTTCAAAAAACAAACCAAACCCGAACGCAGCAGTTTGGAGTTGCGTTCTTCCAAGAATACACAGTCCTATCTAAGGATATGAACGCAGGGGGTACCCTAGTTCTAGAATTTGATTTTTTGGAAAATGTGTTGCTATTAAACCCATTAAGGGTTTCATTGTTATAGAATTCGAACTCCATTTTCCTCAGAGTTGCTCCGATCGCAACACTTCCAACTTATCGATTCTCATCAATAGAGCGATAAGTCCTCAAAGTTGCTCCGATCGCAACACTTCCAACTTATCGACTCTCATCAATAGAGCGATAAGTCCTCAAAGTTGCTCCGATCGCAACACTTCCAACTTATCGACTCTCATCAATAGAGCGATAAGCCCTCAAAGTTGCTCCGATCGCAACACTTCCAACTTATCGACTCTCATCAATAGAGCGATAAGTCCTCAAAGTTGCTCCGATCGCAACACTTCCAACTCATCGACTCTCATCAATAGAGCGATAAGTCTTCAAAGTTGCTCCGATCGCAACACTTCCAACTTATCGACTCTCATCAATAGAGCGATGGATCCTCAAAGTTGCCATGCTTAAAACAAGAGCATATGGACAATCTATCGAAAGCAGAATTTCATTGTTCCATGTCAGAAAATGATATGCAAAAGAAACAATGAAAACCCAAAACAGCAACACTTTTATTCAAAAGAAATAAAAGATGTCCCTACCAAAACAACAACACTTTTATTCAAAAGGAAAACTAAGCAACCTGAAATAGAAGTTGTTCCAATCAAAAGAGCGATACAAAGATAGGCTCATCAATTCATCAAACTGAATGAAGCAATCTGAGACTTAATATCGGAAAGCTTCTCTTCGTGATCTGTTCGCACCAGCACCTCAGCCCGCTTCCGAAGCTCGTCTTCACTAGACAGCATAGTAGCCACTTTCTTCTTGGCTTCCTCTAGAGCACTAGCTTTGGCACGATAGTTCACCAGAGAAGCAGCGCTTTTGAGGTTGAGCTTAGTGACAATAGCTTCTTCTCGCTTGAATTGAGCCTTCATCCTAGTCAACTCCACTTCAGCAGCGGCGATCTTCTCTCGCAAAGTCTCCAAAGAAGTATTCGAAAGAGTCAGCTCAGCTTGTTTCTGAGCATGTAGCTGTTGCAGTTGTTCCACCTCGACCTCTTCCTCAGTTATATGATATCGAGCGGCTTCATACTTATTGAGTTCTTCGGCTCGAATTTCCTCAAAAGTAGATGCAATCTGCGCTTGGATATCAGTGCGACCCAAAGCCTCTAAGAATCTGATTTGTCCCTCTAGACGTAAGATGGCTTCGGAGCAACGCTGAACGACATCGACATCGCCTACGAGTTTGAGGTTGTTCAAACTATTCGTGAGCATAGGTTTGTAGGTATCGAAAGTATCTCGTCCGGCCAGCACAACCTCAATTATTTTCTTGATAAGCCCTTCCAAGTTGTCAAGGGATATCTTGACAAAATCTGGTACATCTACCGGACTCGAAATAGCAATGGGAGACGGTGCAGAAACTTCTGTAGACGCGAAGCCAAGTAGAAGACCAGCAGGCGATTTCGGTGTAGTGGCTTGAGAAGGGACACCAATATCCAGGTGAGAAGGACTCGATTGTAGAACCATCAATTCCCCCGCTTGAGATGATCTTGGCACGTCTACAACTTCTGTGGAGGCTAAAGATATGGTCAATAAAGTCGTCGGCGGGAGAGTCGTTGTTGAGGGCTCTGAGTGAGAAGGCTCTAACATCTGAGCTAGTGCTAGCATGAGCTGTTGCGATGAAGGAGGAGTAACAGTACTTGCTTCATGCACCATAGGATCTGCATGAGGAAATTATTTAAGTCAGCAATAAGGAAGGGTTGCGAATCAGAACAAGTGATACCTACCCTCAAGAGGTAAGGGAATGTATGGTGAAGCTTTGTCTGAAGAAGAGGGCGGTCGAATATTCCACTCCCCGAGACCGTCGTCATCCCTGCTTAGGTTGTCATTGTCCTCGTCACTTCCACCTTGATCATCATCATCATCCGTATCGTCTGCACCGTCGCCATGATCTGTAGGCTCCTCTTCAGTCACAGGAACGAACGTTGGTGGATCTTCAGCGAGGGCAGGCTTCGATATGATGCCAGTGGTAGGGCTAGCCTGTACATCTGATGCAGGTGGTAATAGCACAGAAGCAGAAGGAGACTTGTCTACCACCAATTCCTCTTGACTAGATATCGTAGGTTCCGAGACCGGAGGTCTATCTTCTTCAACAGCATGAGCAGTGGAGGCAGTATCACGAAGCGTGTCTTCAGGGATAATTTCCATACCCCCAGCAAATGATTCATCGCCACGATCGTCTTCATGCAGCGAGTGGGCGGAAGAGGCAGGACCTTCTAAAGCAGGACCAACGTTGGGAAGACCAAGCTGAGGCGAGAGTTGCATAGCAGCCGACTCTTGCTCTTCCTCTTCAGCATGCCATGCTTTCTGAGCATCTGACAAAAGCTTAGAAACAGGAGGTTCGAGTGCTAATTTCCGACGAGCTCGTTTGTCGTATTTAGCTGCTTCAGCCGCATCCATTGCTCTCTTTCCAAGAGCACTTTTACTCCGAGTCAGAACTCTTGAAGGTTCCACCGCATGAGTGTCCGGCAACCTGACCTCTTCTTGAGCTCCTTCCGGTGGATGTTGCTGTTCGGTTTTTGGTAATTGTTGCTGTTCATCCTCCGTATCGCCTTTTCATATGTCAAGTATTCGTTAGCCCCCCGGGCACGGAACCGTTTAGCATTCCTCTTGGCAGCATACCATCTACGGATGGCCCTCAAACAAGAGGTGTTCATGTTGTAAGCCGGAACTTGGGAGGCAGCTTGGTACCACGTGCAGAAACTCAAAGAAGTACGAATATTTGGCATCTTATGCGGAAGACGAAACTTCACGCCTGTGCATCCCGCTACTGAGAAGTACCAGGCTCTTGCTCCTTCATATACGTTTCCCATATACGCAAGAGCAGGATTTGGATTCCCGATGTAGAGTTGGTCATAGCCAAATTGCCGAGAAAAGCGATAAGGCTGATAGGGTTCAATAAAACATTTTCTCCCTTGCTGAAAAATGAGGTAACCCGGGCGGATATTTATGAGCCACCAAAAAGCACCTCTACTAAGTGTGGTAAAAGCGTTCCGTCCGGGGGTGTCTTGATGGAGTTCTCCATACGCACCACCTTCAAAAGCGGGGAATTTGCAAGCGATCTCATAATTATGTTCTCGTCTGAAGATTTCACGGAACTTCACTTGGTACCAACCGACCCATTCGGCAGTTTCTAACTGTTGAACAAGAGGCGCCGAGGAATCATCATATTCAGGAGTCGACATTATTGAAGGACAGTGCAAAACAAACCAAGATACTAAGTAAATATACGGCGTCGGTACTCGAGGGGTCGGAGTTTGAATGACAGTTTTCCCATCTAAATCCGATTTCTTGACGGCGATAAACTCGGAAGACAATTCCCGCAAGCCGCTCTGCAAACAGCACACCATAGCCGAAAGAAGATTCAAGGGCCGTCCATGAGCTAGAAGTACAGCAGGGTATAATACCTACACCGTAATAGCATCCACCGGCCTGGTAGGTACTACACATCTCTTTAACCAAAGAGTAAGAAAACCTGCGAACAGAGCCATGTCGGAGATTGGGACTTCTGCTTGATAATGGAAGCTCTCAAATATGGTAAATGCCGGGAAGACATCCTCTTTTACTTCACAAGTATAGTGAGAGGTCGCGTCATTGATGCGTTCATTGATTTCTTCAAGAGTACTAGCAGCCAAACGGGTCACCTCTGCCTCTTTATCCCCCACATTCCGGAACAGATACTCAGCCCATTGTCCTTGTTTCACGCCGCCAGCTCTTTTTCTGGTAGTTTGTGCACATATCTGGAAATGGCACATCAGTTCCCAGTAAGTGTTATAGAGGTCGGGAGCGGTATTTTTCAGATTTTCCAGCTCTCTGCTTCCAGGAACAAACTCCTCATAAGGCAATTCTCCGAAAGATAAACCGGAAATCTCAAACATCTCATGAAGAGCAAAACCTAATTCACCAACTGGGGTGAAAAAGGTGCCGGTGTGAGGATTGTAGAACTCCAACATAGCGAAAAGCCCACTGTAGTTTGGAGTGATTCCATATTGAGTAGCCGTTATTGGAACCCGTAATTCAGAAATTCTTAAAGGTTCTTCTAACTGTTCCAAGACAAAATTTATCATCCGGGCCCACCAGTCCGACTCACTGGAGTGAACCCATGTGGGAGCTCTGAAATCTTGAGCAGGGAACTCTCCCTGGACCGAGATAAATTTCCTAATGAAAACCGCCGCCAACTTAGCGGACTCTCCGACGGGATGTTCTTTTTTGAATGAGCCCGGCTTCAAATCCATAAAGTTATTAAAACCAGCAGAATGAGTGCCCCGATAAGTGATGTGTCCAGTAGCGACACCGCCTTGGTCCTGAACAAGTTCCCAATTCATTGACCGTGGGATAGATGCACATTGATAATAAGAGATGGGCCACATCCGCTCTAAATTGGGAAGAAAAAGACGGCGATTGTTTACGACCCTCAACCATTTGTAATTCCCCTCGGACATTCGCTTGGGATCCATGTTGACAGAATCTCCAAAGAGGAAGGATGGCTTCTTTAGAATCTCGTGCCCTGCAGTTTCAAACTTAGCATCCGTAACCAAAGACCTGAGAGTCTCAGGGAAGGCTTGGGTAATAAGCTTCGCTCGTTCTTGGTTTATGTCTTCAAAAACTGGGTACTCAAAGCGAAAACTAAAGACTGCATTTTTCTCCGGGCTTCCCGCATGACCAAAATAATGCTTGAAAGAAAGGGGCTCGTTGGAATAGCATGTTGTAGATAGGAAAAATCAGTCAATTGAGTGGAAAGGTCTAAATCAAGAATGCAAGGTCAAGACCCGCGTTCAGATCTTCAAACACAGAGTCTCAACCCGCATCCAAATCTCTTTGGAACATAAGGTCAAGACCTGCGTTCGGATCTTTAAACACAGAGTCCCAACCCGCATCCAAATTTCTTTAGAACACAAAGTCAAGACTTGCGTCCAAATCCTCAAACGCAGGGTTTTAACCCACATCCAAGTTTTGGAACGCAAGGCCTGAACCTGCGTTGAAATTTTGTGAACGATGGATTTAACCATACGTTTT
Organism: Asparagus kiusianus; assembly: GCA_022839385.1. Classification (NCBI taxonomy): domain Eukaryota; kingdom Viridiplantae; phylum Streptophyta; class Magnoliopsida; order Asparagales; family Asparagaceae; genus Asparagus; species Asparagus kiusianus. Next base: position 910 of record BQKN01054927.1, on the reverse strand, counting down.
CTCAAATGGGATAAACTCTGAGGATCCTCCCTCGAGTTTAATGGTGAGATACAAACCACCGATCAAGGGTCAAAGATGAGAGATTGGTTCAAAACAACCTATGTTGGTTCAATCTTACCGCTAGATGAAGAGATTGGAAGCTGCGGTGCAGCGGTTCGAGCATCACCAGAAGCTTTAGCCGGAGGGGAACCTTGAGCCGGAGCAGCCCTTGGTTTGGAAGTGGTTTTCTTTTTGAGAACCATTTTAATCGCGGCGAGGAAGAAGACCGGGGGTGAACTTGTTTTCCCCTTGAAATGGCGGAGAAGATGAACAGGAGCCCTGTTTGGGAAAAGGGGAAAAGTCGAATGACCTTTCGATTTGACCTTAATGGTCTATTTATATACAGCTGTAGCTGTCAGATCAGCGCTGGATTTTAGGCAAAAATCTCACCCGAAGAGAGATTTTCGTAATTTTAAAAAGGGGTTACAACTTCCAAACGCACCCCTTGCATTCAGACAATTTGGACGCACGCTTTAAGCATGCGTTCTGATGACCATCCTCAACCTGGCATGCAATTGCTCTTTTCAGAGTGCACAATATTTCAACCAAGAAGCTATCCTCTTGATTAAGCTGGAGATAAGGTCCTGTAGTTCCTTCCATCTCTAGTAGTAAATTTGTCTTAAGCCAGGGAATGCCGAATCTCCCTGGGGATGATGAGCTTAAATAAGCAAACTCCAAGTCGTCGCTGGCGAATTAAATAAGAACGATGATGCTTCACCTAATCTTCAATGGGGTGCATTCAGTCAACAAGATTTTGGGATCCAAAGTGTTTCGAAAATTCGTTCCAGTCAACCGCGAACTTTCGAAAACTTTGGAGGGGGTTCTGTAGGCTGTCTAAAATTTATAATAAGATAGCTGATTCCCCATCAAA
>BQKN01054926.1:5758-32045 GCA_022839385.1 Asparagus kiusianus | reverse complement strand
GATCTAGGCTTCCTTTTGATCTTGGACTGAAAAAATCCCTCGAAGAATCATTTTTTAGAATTCCTCTCAGGCCCCTCGAGCACGTGGTGAAAGTTTCCTAAAAGGTCTCCTCTTTGTTGGATCTCGAGCCTTTCTTCAGGTAAAGCCCCCACAATTTTGATCTTTTTCATGCTCAATTTAATTTATGCATTTGTGGGATCGCATGTGAGGGTTGAGGGTATAATTTGATGCCTCGAGTTAATCTTTCAGGGGGGTAGATCTGATAAAAAAGTGATCTTTTTTTTCTAGATCTGACCTCTTAATTTATTTTGCAGCTCATCATGTCGCACTCTTCGAGAGGTTGTTCCCCTGCTATGTCGGCTGATGGCGTGCCTCCCTCCTATGCTGGTGAGCTATTTTTGGTAGTATTTGGAAATTTATAAATTAGTCCCTATTTTCTTGTAAATTTACAAATTGGTCCCTTTTTACCCCACGTTGTTCTCCTTGGTGAGGCAATCGGGAAGAGCCTTGATTCTCCTTGGTGAGGATCGATGCTTTTGTCATATTTGGGAATTTTGCAAATTAACCCCTCTTCTCTTGAAAATTTGCAAATTGGTCCTTTTTACCCCACGTTGTTCTCCTTGGCGAGGCAATCGGGAAGAGCCTTGATTCTCATTAGTGAGGATCGACGCTTTAAAGATATGTTTTGCTTGGTCAAAACCATATCTCAAAATTAAAGGGGGCGATTTGACGCCACATTACGCTTTATAAGGCAGGGATATGTTGTCGACATACCCTGTTTTGTGATTGCACAATGTGACCAAATCGTCTCACCCTTTATAAGGCAATGACTCTATCTTAGCTAAGATGAGTTCAATTTCCTTTTATAACTGAGACTAACCAGTGTTTAACTGTTTATTTTGCAGTGGGATACCCTTCTGGATCATTCTCGTCCCACGCAGTATATGGGCGTCGTGGTGAGTATTACTCGGCTTCCGACGATCCTTCCCCTATTCCAGCTACTCCTCAGTTTGCTTCGGGCACATCGACCGAGGTTGCCCAAGTGGTGAGGGAAGGTGGGCATCGAGCTATTCGCCAGCTGATTACGGATGCGCCTTTTATGAAGGACGCCAGCTCTACTCAGCCTCTTCGGAAGAGTGATTTCCTATTTGGCGATTCTGTCGACAACCCCGAAGCCGTATTTGTTGACGCTGAGCAGTGGCTTCATAAGACCGGCAGTGGCTTCATGTACTTGCCGGAGATTCCTCGGCATCGCTCATTGACTGAGCTCAGGCGTCAGGCTGTGACACGGGAGATGTCGTGGCGCTTGACGGAGGATCATGATAGTGTTCATTGCGGCTACGTCACTCATCAGGCAGTTCCTGGCTCGAGCAGGAGTCATATCACTGGATTGCATCCTGGAGTGTTGGGACTAGATGCACCACCACGTAACGAGTTTCTCGCCACTACTTCGACCTTGAGGAATCGCCTTGCTGCCCTAGGACGGGAGATGCCTGCGACTCGTCACAGGATTTATGGTTGGGTCCACTCTTTGGACAAGTCTTGGTGGAGTCGCATGACGACATACGTCTTGAGCCGATGGGGCGAGGAGTTGCACGCTTGCGGTTTGTATGCAGCCGTTCGTGCCACCATGTATGACTTGCCTATCAGTTTGAGACATTTCTGTGCTTTGTTCGAACTATATAATCCAGACTCGAACACTTTTCTGACCCGGCAGGGGGAGTTGGGCTTGGCTCTTCACGAGATGCACAGGATTTCTGGCTTGCCCATGGGACAGATGCTATACCAGGAGTACTTTCCCTCTAATCATGAATTGGACCAGTTGAAGGATCGCATGCCTGATCGCTATGAGACTCTATGGGATCTCGCTTGTCATTATCACATTGCTTTGGCACAGTCTGAGCCTTTAGCAAAAAGGACCAAGGCCTCCGTGAGTCTAAAGCAGTTTGCGAACTATTTGTTCAGGAACCTGGAGAGCAGTTCTGGCGAGGTTATTTGTGAGTTGGCCCCACTTACTCCCTCAGAGGTGAACAGTTTGTTGAAGAAGACTGATGCTCACTCCTACACCACTAGCAGTCCTGAGGGTGGCTTCCCTGCGAAGACCAGGTTCAGATCTTTCTTATGGCATGCGACCACACCGATTCGACCGATGACTCTTCTTGCCGGTTATCTCGCTATTTGGTTGAAGAAGTGTATGGTTCCATATCAGTCTGGTGACGCCTTGCCTTTAGAGGTGCTCTACCCAGCCGTTCAGCTTACTTATAAGAAAGAGCTTTCACTTCTTCCGGTGATGGTAGCTGACATTCACCGAGGACTTCGACAGCTTTCGGGTGCCTTCATACGGAAGGAGACCGATTTGCCAGGTTAGATTCCCACTCTTAAGGTGGAGCTTCCGTACGCTTATCTGATGGCCTGGTTCGTCCTCCACCGCTCGGATATGATGTCGGTGCCGAACGCCACAGATCATTCTGTTCCCCTGCTACAGTTGCTTGAGAATGGCAGGTGGGAGGGCCGAGGATTTTCTGATGTCAGACAGCAGCTGCAGGTCCACAAGTGTTGGGCATTCTCCACTTGTTTTCTGCAGTTCTCCGGCCGGTACGGCGAGTGCTTGATAGATGATGAGAGGCCGAGAGAGTATCGGACTCACTTAGACATTGGCTGCTTCAATTGGCTGGTGAACATTAGGCCTGGCTATCTGACTTTTCGGGTGAGGGATCAGTGCTTCATAGAGCCATATCTACCCTGCCGATTCGCTCGCCAGTTTGGCTATGATCAGCTCTACATCGGGAATCCTCGTCAGCAGTTTCGGACCCATAGTGGTTTGGTAGACGGTCTCCGTGCATGGTTGTGGACCGTGACTGGCTGTACTGGTGCTAAGTTCAGTCTCCCGAGTATTGATCGGCAGTTGAACCTCACTTTCTTGAGCTGCAAGTGGTTACTAGCAGCTAACAAGACTGTCCCCGTGAAGCCGATTGCAGAGATAGAGGCTGAGGAGGCTTCTCAGCTTGATTCCCTTAGGATTCGGGAGAACGCTCGGGCACAGAGGACGCGGAACAAGACTCGCCGGATTGATGAAGAGGGCCAGAGGACATTCCATTCCACAGACGAGGCTTCAGGCGGGGATCCCGAAGATTACGATGACTTTTCCGAGCGAGGTTTGCAATTCATCTTTTCCTTCTATCTTCCAGAAGTATTGAAACTGACTATGGTTTGATGTTTCAGGGACCACAGTTGATCAGGATGAAGAGTTCCGTCCTCCTCCCCAGGCGAGACCTTCGATCCCCATTGCTAGGCGGAAGAGATTAGCCCGTAAGCCGCGTGCAGCTTCCCGAGCTTCTGATATGGACCTGGCTGGCGATGATCCTGCCAGTGACGGAGGTAATATCCATCCTGTGAACCATTCTCTTGGTTATTCGGAACATTGACTCATGCTCTTCTATCTCTATATAGGAGTGCGTGGAGAGAATGAGATGAGTCCCGATCCCATTCCCGTATCTCCCGATGAGTCTGACCCACTACCTCATGTAGAGAGGCCTACAGGGGTTGCTGACATTAGAGAGGAGATCAATGTAGGACCCGATTCCATGAATCCAGGTACATCTAACACTGACACTGTATTTCTTTAGATAATACACAAATGAATTCGTGTATCCTCTAACTGTCCTCTACTTCTTGCTTCTTCAGATAATTTGCATGAGGCGAATCCTGGAAATGAAGAGGCTGATGCACCCGTGAGAGGTAACTCATTTCCATTAGTTGTAGTCTCTTCACTCTTCTTTGGCACTCATATCTTTTTATGTCAGATTTCTCCATTGATGATTTTGACGAGGGAAGCTTGTTTGCGGACACTCCTATGATGCGCTACATATATAGCTCTCCTCAGATCGATGACCAGTTACCTGGGGATATGTTTTCTGAGCCCGCCTTCGCTGAAAATCCCGAGGATGGTTCCTTTGAAGGTATGTACCTCTTTCTGAGTTGATTATAGGACTAGCCAATCTTGACTAATGCAACTATGATGTAACGCCTCTGCGAATTCTGTTTTGAATCTGACAGGAGCTTTTGTTGAGAAAGACCCTGTTGAGCCGGCTGTGAGACCAACTACACCAGTTGATGCACCTACAGCTGTTACACCTCCACTACCCCCAGCGGCTCAAGGGGAAGAAGGTATAAGTCAACTCATTGAAGAGTGCTATTCCTTTTTCTTATTAAGACTTTTGACGGACTTCTCCCTTTTTTGTGTAGGGCGTTCCTCTCGTCTTCATGTCTTAGTGAAGGAGTTATTATCTGACGACGATCCTGACAAGGTCATCATCTGTATAGAAGTTCGCTCCTTCTTCTCCTTTGTGAATGCTATGATCGGTAAGCTCTTCCACTGCGGACTTTCACTTTACCAGTTTAAACCTCTCCTTAATTCCAGAATCAACTTGATAAGGGAAGCAGGATATCCAGACTTGGCGAAGGCTATAGTTGACGATCTTGACTGCTTAGAGCATGAGCTCCAGATGTTTCGTGAGCTTCGAGATACCGGTGTCTCTTCATTTATCGCTGCTGAGCTGGAGACCCGTTTACAGTCACTGCGCGAGACTCAGGTTCTTTCTAGTCTTGAGGTTCAGGTGCGGCGAGATCGAGTAGCTCGAGTTGAGACCGGCCTTGCTACCAGATTATCTTCCCTTGCCGAGCTTGACTCTTCCATCATCTCTTGTGAGACCCAGATAGACCAGCTCAGAAGAGAACTCCGCGAGAAAGAGGAGACCTTGGGTATTCTCCAGATGACGAGAGGACAGGATCAGCAGACCTGCACTGCTTTATCTGACGAGCTGACATCCTTAAAGCAGGAGCTGGTTGAGACAGAGGAGACTGCTGTGAAGACCTCTGCCGCTACCGAGGAGTCCATTAGAGATGAGCTTAGTCAAGCTTATGATGATAAGCTGTCTAAGTTCAGTCAGCAGATTTTTAGCCACGGGCTTGATGTGTGATTTTGTTTGCTGAGTGTTTTGACTCTTGACTCTTTTAGTGAATTTCCTTTTTATCTTTATTATGATTCGTCATTCCGTTTGAAATGATTGACCACAATACTCATAGGATTTTTGGCAAACCCTCAGCCATCAACGGATTTGGTTAGCCTTTACCGACTACCGTTTGAGTCGGGCTAGCATGCGAGTTGTTTAAATCCGTTCGCATGTAACGTTATGCTCAGAGATTGAATTCTCTGAGACTTTGTGCTATGATGTCGAATACATAGACTTCGCCATTGTTACGGGAATAGGCTACCCGGCGACACGTGTGAGGTGTTGGCTTTAGGATTTTTGGCCAACCCCCAGCCTTCAACGGATTTGATTAGCCTTTACCGACTACCGTTTGAGTCGGGCTAGCGTGCGGATTGTCTAAATCCGTTCCACACGTGACGTTAAGCTAAAAGAGTTAACTCTTTTAGTGCTACGACATTGAATATGTAGACTTCGTCTTTCTCCTGTGAAAAGACTAAACAGCAACGTGTATGAGACGTTGACTTAGGATTTTTGGCAAATCCTCAGCCTTCAACGGATTTGATGTGCTCTTACCGACTACCGTTTGAGTCGGGCTTACATGCGGATTGTTTTAATCCGTTCCGCATGTGACGTTGCGCTAAAGGAATAAACTCCCTTAGACTTCGTGCTACAACTTCGAATATGTAGACTTCACCATTGTTATGGGAATAGGCTACCCAGCAACGTGTATTAGACGTTGGCTTATCCCTATTTAGGATTTGGGACAAAGGACCCCAGAGTCAGACTCTGGTATCTTTTTCTACGGATAAAGACCAAACCGGCGACGCGTGTTAGGCGTCGACATATCCTTTCTTAGGATTCAGGATAAAATTCCCCATGCGTGTGAGGCATGGATTTCGGTGTTATTAATAACAACCTGCCACAATGTTGAATATGTGGATGAGTGTTCTTTCCAATGACTAAGAACTAACCGGCCGCGCGTGTTAGGCGCGGACTTATCCTTACTTAGGTTTCAGGATAAAATACCCCAGAATCGAACTCTGGTGTCTTTTTAAATCGGAAAAAGACTAAACCGGCAGCGCGTGTTAGGCGCAGACTTATCCCTGCTTAGGATTCGGGATAAACTTCCTAAGATGAATCTTAATTTTATAAATTTTGGAAAAAGAGTTGGTGTGGGAAGGAAGAATTTTATATTCTATTCCCTGAACAAGGAAGGAAGAATTTTATATTCTATTCTTTGTTTCTGGAAAGGAAGAATTTTATATTCTATTTCCAGTGCAAGAAGGAAACTAGAAGTGGGATCTCCACTCCGAGAATCCGGAAGATCTAGATAAACTTACCTTTTATAGGATTGGTTATCTGATCGAAAGAAGAGTTCTTCGTTTATCGAAGTGAAATTTCAGCTTCGGTTATAACCATGAAAGGGTTGAACCAAAGAGAAAAGAAAGAGAGTTCCTTCGTTTATCGAAAGGGGACTCCGAATTGAGATTGGACCTTTTTGGTGAACTCACTGTCAACTGAAATTGATCAGTGAGGGATTTTGGTGGTGTGAACTTGGGTTATCCTTTAGAATATTAAGTGTAATATTCTTCAAGGAACTTCCCGATAAATGAGTTGTCCTGAACGTACTAGGGATAGTACTTTTTTAAAAACTTCCCATTTATTGGCATTAATTGCCTGTCACCCTCTAAAGAAATTAAGCGATAAGCGCCGTTCGAATAGACTGTGTCTATTACAAACGGTCCTTCCCACTTAGGTTCGAATTTACCTTTCTTCTTGGAGGTGAGGATTATTGGTCGGCGAGCAGCGAGGACCAGATCTCCTTCCTTGAAGCTTCTTTGGCGGACTCTTTTGTCAAAAGCCCTGGATATCCTAGCCTGGTAGAACTCGATGTGTTGTTGAGCCTCCAAGCGCTTTTCGTCCAGCCTTTCGAGTTCCTCAAGACGTTTTTGATGATGTTCTTTGGTCGTCATCTCCGTTGCGAGAGCGATCCGAAGGGAGGGGATTTGAATCTCTAACGGTAGCACAGCTTCACATCCGTACACCAGAGAATATGGAGTGGCTCCTGTAGGAGTGCGTATTATGGTGCGATAAGCCCAGAGCGCTTCGCCGAGTTTATCGTCCCAATCTCGCTTATTGGTCTTCACAAGCTTTGACAGGATCTTGATGATCGTCTTGTTGAAAGCCTCAGCTAATCCGTTCGCAGCTGGGTAATAAGCTGTCGACGAAACATCCTGAATTTTGAATTTGTCACAAAACCTGATAAAGGCGTTGCTTATGAATTGCGGACCGTTGTCATGAATGATCCGCCTCGGCACGCCGTGTCGGTATATGACGTGATGCTTGATGAAGTTGATGATGTTGTTCGTCTTCACTTCTTTAAGCGGAATGGCTTCAGCCCACTTTGAAAAGTAGTCGGTGATAGCGAGAATAAATCGATCACCTTTGACTAAAGGAGGAAAGATAGGACCGACAATATCCATACCCCATGTCTCGAATGGCCAAGACGTGGTTGATGTGTGCAATCGCTCCGGAGGTTGGTGCATATAATTTGCATGCACTTGACAAGCATGACATTCTCGGGCGTACTCGATCGCGTCACGAACCATTGTTGGCCAGAAATATCTCATTCTTCTGATTCGATCATACAGCTTGGGACCAGGCTGATGCGCGCCGCATTCTCCTTCATGTGCTTCCTTAAGAACTTCTTTTGCTTCTTCGTTCGAAAGGCATCGGAGAAGCAAATCATCATACCCCCGGCGATATAGCGTACGGGTCTCGGTATTGTAAAAGAACCGCGGAGCTCTTCGGCGAATAGATTCTTTTTCTTTTGTGTCCTCTGGTAAAATGCCGTATTGGACGTAATCAATAATGGGAAAACGCCAATCTCGGGACTCAGACCCGATTTGGGTTGAGTTCACCTCTTTGGCTTTTCCATTTCTATCATCCTCCTCTTCAACCTCCATATCGTATATGGGTATGCAGAGTTGGTGTGGTCTCACCGTGACTAGCAGTTTAGTTTCAGGCGGCTGCGCGAGTGATACTGCCAGTGCTGCCAGTGCATCCGCATAAGCGTTCTGGAGACGCGGGATATATTCGATGTAGAATTCTTCAAAAGAATCTGCCATTCTGACGGCCTCCTGGTGGTATGGAATCAGGTCTGGGTTCCTGACCTCATACTCTCCACGAACTTGGTTAACGATCAATTGAGAATCTCCAAAGGCTTCGAGATACTCGACCCCCAGCTCTTTGGCGAAACTGAGTCCAATGATGAGCGCGTTGTACTCGGCTACGTTATTGGAACATGGATTCGTCAGCGAATAAGCTCGGGGCATCACGTGCTTCCCTGGGGAAACTAAGACAACTCCAACTCCGGAAGTGACCTTAGGACATCCAGGGGTTACTGCCTTATTAACTGCTCTTGAAGCACCATCAAAGTATAATTGCCATACTTGTTGGTGTGATGTGGTATTAACCTCGTGGGTTTCATCTGGTAAATCATCATATACCTCAACTGTATCTGTTGTCGGACTTGCCGCTAAAAGATCACAAATCGCTTGTCCTTTGACTGACTTCTGTTGTTTGAAATGCAAATCATACTGGGACAAGAGGAGAGCCCACTTTGCCAACCGCCAATTCATCGAACCTGGTTGAGTCATGAATACCCGTACCGGATTAACATTAGCGATGACGTAAATCGTCTGGCCAACCAAGTAATGTCGCATCTTCTGTACTGCGAACACCAATGCGAGACACTCTTTCTTGATCATCGGATACCGAGACTCGGCGCCTATCAAGGTCCGACTTAAGTAATAAACTGCCTGTTCGTGACCATTATCATCGTCTTGTGCTAATAAAGCACTTATCGAATGGTTCATTGCCTTGATGTAAATCAAGAACGGTTTACCTGATTTTGGTGCAACAAGAACAGGGGGATTCATCAGATATGCTTTGATATCTTCAAATGCTTTTTGGCAAGCGTCGTCCCAAATAAATGACACGCCCTTCTTGTTTAGCTTAGAAAATGGTTGGCACTTCCCGGAAAGATTCGAGATGAACCGCCTGATGTAAGCTAAACGCCCTTGCAATCCTCTGAGTTCTCTTAAATTCCTCGGGGGTTGCAATTCATTTATCACCTTTACCTTGTATGGGTCGATGTGTATACCCTTCGTGGTGACGACGAATCCAATGAATTTTCCGCTGGACATTCCGAGGAAGGATTTTGTGGGATTCATCTTCAACTGATGACTCCGCATAAGATCAAACATCGTTCTCAAGTCCTTGATGTGATCTTCTTTGTTGCGGCTCTTTACCACCAAATCATCAACGTAGCATTCCACCGTTTTCCTGAGGTGCTTCTGGAAAATCTTAGTCATCGCTCGTTGGTATGTAGCACCTGCATTCTTCAGACCGAACGGCATCACCGTGTAGCAGAAGATACCGAGGGGCGTTCGGAATGCTGTATGCTTCTCGTCGCCCGGGTGCATCTTGATTTGATTGTACCCCGAAAAGCCGTCCATGAAGGACATTCTTTCGAATCCGCATGTATTGTCGATAATGACATCCGTGATTGGGAGAGGGAAATCGTCTTTTGGACACGCTTCATTCAGGTTCCTGAAGTCGATGCAAATCCTGATTTTGCCATTCTTCTTCATGACAGGAACGATGTTGGCTAACCAGTCTGGATGTTGTTCCTCTCGGATAAATCCTGAGTCGATCAACTTCTTAACTTCTGCCTCGATGGCTTCCATAATCTGCGGACAAAACCGTCTTTGCTGTTGCTTGACAGGTTTGGCATCCGGCTTGATGTCAAGACGGTGCATTGCCACATTGGGGTGAAGCCCTGGCATGTCTTCATAGTTCCAGGCGAAGACATCAATGTACTCTCTAATCAAGGCAATTAACTCTTCCTTCTCATCTGAGGGGAGACTACCACTGATGAATATGGGCTTTGGATTGGCTTCATCACCCATATTGATCTGGACTACTTCGTCTTTGGTGGGTGGCTCTCTTTGTTCGAACCTATCACCATATTGCATGTTCAGGTGATGAACCCATGGGTCTTCCCACGTTTGCATTTGATCGTCATCCTCCATCGTAGACGGATCAGCTGTAGTCATGTTCGACATCAAGGTCTTGAACATTTCCCCTAAACTTGTGTCGGAATCCTCCGCTGAAGAGTCTGGCAAGTACCCATCCTTAGCTTTGTTAGCAATTTGATCGATGATTTGCCAACCACATTCGTCATCTGATGAGACATAGCCTAAGCCTCTCTTGTGACGGTAATAATTGTCCGGTTTCCCTTTTGGGACATATGCCGCTTTGACTGGGACACGGGAACCTCGATCGAAGTATAAACCTTCTCCGAGTGTAAAGTCGTATCCTTGTTTTTCCATGAGCGTACGCGCTTCCGGACTATACTTTGATAAGTGCAGACCAGATTTGTCGTCGTCTTCATCTTCTCTTAGGAAATGATCTGGCAACGGAAGACTTTCTCCTTTACCGTAGATCACTTCTTTTTGTCCTCCTGTTTTGGCAGGAATAATCCGAGTTGTTCCGAAAGAATGCTGGGGACGCTTCTTCGTTACATAAGAAGATCGGAGCGGCATATATAACTCGGGATTATTGTATAATCCCTTTATCGCATCATCAAGAGACAAGGAATACTCTAAATCACGATTTATTTCAATATCGGCAAGTTGCCAGTTACAACCGCCATCTGACGACTGTTCGTCGTCAAGATTGATTACAAAGGGTACAATGTCATTTTGAACAAAACCACCATTGTAATCGAATCCGGCCTCGGAATCAGCTTCTTCTCCGCTGTCCGTGCCCTGGATCGATGGTTCCATATCGGATTCATTACCATAAAGGAGAGAATCTGTAAAGTAATTCTCATACCCTTTAAATGGTTGCTTATCCGCGACCACCGTCCTGACCCTTCCATCAGTGTCGACATATTTCAGACACTGATGTAAGGTGGAGGGAACTATAACATTACTATGGATCCAAGGCCGACCCAATAGTAAGTTATAGGATGTCTCAGCATCAATCACGTAGCACATGACCTCCGTTTTCAGATCGCCCATTTGGCACTTTATCCGGATTTTCCCCAAAGGTCTTGACCCGCTGGTGTTGAATCCGTAAATGACTGTGCCCGTAGATGCCAACTTGCTGACTGGAATGCCAAGGCTGTGCATTAGGCGAAGTGGCATAATACTCACAGCGGAACCCGGATCCACTTGGATTCGGTTGACCTCGCTGGAGCCAATGTACCCGACGAAGTACAAGGGCCGATCATGATTTGAATTCTTCGTCTGCATATCCTCTTTGGTGAAGGTGATGCAGGGAAGATTCTTGGCCGCCACATTACACTGTTGGGCTAACATTCCCAGTTCTTCGGGAGCTGGTTTGATCCTGGTGAGGAATGCCTCCGAATCGGCCAAGGCTTCTTGCAAGGCTTCTCTAGTTTCCTTGGACAATCGGAGCAACTCGTACAGCGTTATCCGCGCTGGAATATGGGCTAGCTGAGCCATGATGTCGAAGGCACGCGGATTTTTTGAACTCTCCGGTTTGTCCTTTCCAATCGGACGACTGAAACGAGACTGCTTCGGATTCTGAACCTCCTCGGGCCCCTTTTCTTTCTGTTTGTCAACCGGCTGTCGTCGAGCATCTTCAACCGGTTTGGGAACTGTAATCACCCCCAGTTCTGTGAGAGTCTTGGCTGGTCCCCGTTTTGTCACCCCCTGTTTAGCTATTTGATTTCCAGGAGATGGATATTTGAAGTGGTATTCGTTTCCACTCCGGGTCGCAAAGACCTCCTGTTCCTCGTCGGACAACGGAAAAGCGGTGATCGTTTCATCGTCTTCACCCGGGATGGCAGAAACTCCGTAACAAGACTTACCTTTTCCTTTGGACTTCTTCTTGGATGACGATCCGGCCCATTGTTCATCTTCAATCAGGTCGGGGTGCACCCAGAGAATTTCACCGTTTGGGGTTGTGTGAGGCACAAGTCCCTTTTGGCGTTGTCCGTGCGGGTCGTCATTCACCGTCTTCATCCCGACTTTGGTGACACGCTTTGGCTCGAACCAATCTGTAGGTACTGATCCAAAACTGATCGACACCGCATTTGCTCCCACATTCTTGGCCGGTTTCGGAGTTATGACTCCTACATCGATCAACGCCTGGATCTTGTCCTTAAGGTGGTAGCAAGACTTCGTTGGGTGGTAGACCGCTCTGTGGTACGCGCAGTACTTCGGGTCCATCGCCTTAGTGGCTCCTTCATGATCCACGATCGCCGGCAACTGGATTTTGTTGTTCTCCAACAAGTACTTGAAGATGCCGGGGACTTCATCATCCTTGAAGGAGTAGACTTTGGGAAACCTCGGCTCCGAAGACTTTTGCTTCTGAGACCGTTGCTGCCAATGCGGTTGCGATTGTTGTGGCGCCCGCTGCTGCTGCTGTTGCTCAGGTTGCAATTGAAATGTCTAGTTAGCATCAACAGCATTAACATGAGCTTTACCTTTCCCTTTCTGGTTGAAGTTCTGCTTCGGAGGATTAGTAGCCGGTTGGCCTCTCTCCACCTTCTTTCTCCTAAGGAAACGCTCAGCTTGTTCTCCTCGAACCTTCAAATCCTTCCAGGTCTTGGATGGTGCTGTGCCCATTGCTTCCAACACATCCAGCGAGAGGTTGTTGTGGCAGGTCTGGAGGATGAATTCCTCGGTGATCGGGTCCCGGCAATTCATCGCCTTGTTCCGAAACCTCTTGACGAAGGTGTCGACTAGCTCCCCGTCTTTCTGCTTCTCATCGAGCAACGATCCGATAGAGATTTCGGTGTCGTCGTCGAAGAAGTTCGCGAGGAACTTAGTCTCCATGTCATCCCTATTGTTTATGCTTCCTGGCTTGAGGTGATGATACCAATCGAAGGCAGCTCCGCGAAGAGTGCCGACGAATGACCGTACCATCAGAGGCTCATTACCAGAGATGACTCCCAAGTGCGATTTGAAATAAATCAAATGCTGAGTGGGTGAACCCATCCCATTAAACGGCGTGAAGTTAATTAGACTGAACTTCGCCGGATATGGGATTGATTCCCACTCTCTCGGGTATGGACAAGGAATGCCCGTCTTTTTCGTCTCTTGAGCAGAGATCAATGTGTTGATCTTGCTCTCGAGATTTTTAATTTTTAGGCTTTCACCTGTGTCTTTGCTAGCATTCTCGTTACCACCCCCTGGGTTGATGGGAGGGTTGTTAGCATTGTGACCCTCATTTGTGTCCTCATCTTCCAGGTTGTTCTGGTTGGGACGACTTGGTTCGCCTTGTTGGTTCCTCAATGCTTGAAGCTGCTGGTCATGCATCTCTCTCATGTTCTGCATAGCCATTTGCATTTCGAACCTAAAGGTCTCCTGTTGTTTGGCCATGGCATCTTCAAGCATCTTGGCCACTTGCTCCGCGCTTATCATAAACGCCTCGCGGGGTTGTCCTTCACTGGACACTGTATTATCAGACGCCACTGCTGAGCCAACATCTGATTCTTCATCTCCCGAAGGTACTCTTGTTCGGATTCTACCATACGTCGCGCGAATGATAGCCCCGGATTGTAGACGAGTTACACGTCGGGGTATTTCTGGAACCGCCTTGGGGTTATCCTGAGCCGATGTTCCTGTGCTGGTCATATTTGCGGTGACCCTTGAATGCTCACCATCTTCGACCATCTTCCTTCTTCGTTGGAAACGCCTATGCCTTGGTTTTGACGTTCCATTACTGAGTCTTTCGAACACAGAGACTCTCTCAGGGACTGCCTTGACGCAGTTGCATTCAGAGAGTACCGCCCGAATGAGCTTCGAACAAGGACATTGCGTTTCGAGCCTTCGAGGGCTCCTCTTTCTAGTTTTACTCGTACCCCCGGCACGATAGTACAGCTCGTCTGTTTGAAGGTCGGAGCAAGCTATCGTGTGTTGGCACGATCTCTCAGGTATAACGTTGTCGTCATCAGATGACAACGTTTCCTTCTGAGGAATAATTGTCTTCTTCGGACCATCCAGAGTCACACGCCTTGAAACGCGCCTTTGTGGGCGTGAATCTTCAGCGGGCTCTTGCACTTCAATGCGCAGGGTTGTGCGCTTGGGTGCCACAATTTTCTCTAAGTGTTGAGGGTTGCAGCGACCCCCAGCATGTTGCATTGGTTGGGACTTCTTCATTGGCCCCAAGCGTTCCTGTACTGGAGCTTTACCTCGTTCCTTCGGAAGTGGGCCGAGGCGCTCCAAAACTGATTTTCTCTTCTGGGATGGTCCTACGGGATCTCCCTGAGCAGTTGCAGAAATTACCGGCTGTTGGGATTGATTTGCCGGGTGTTGATTTTTCGGAGGCTGCGGTTGTCGCTCCTTGGTCTGAACCGTTGCTTCAGACTTTGGCCTCCAAACCTTGCGAGTTGGTGGCGGCTTTTTGACCACCTCCTTCTGCAACTTCCGACGGGCTTCTTCAGCTTTGGCCCGAGCTTGCGCCGATAACGCGCGCCGTTTGCGGATGCACTCCTCCAATGTCGAGCGATTCCGTTTGACACGGACCCACTCCATTGTCGATGGTTTGGAGGAACTACCCTTCACTTGCTGTTGAAGCTGTTTGCCTCGTTTGTTCTTCAGATCCGCATGGTAGCGGACCCCGTCAACGGACTCCATGGCTTTGGCGAATTGCTTCGCGAGGCGTTGACGCTGACTCTGGCGGGCTCTCTTGGAGAGAGTCACCACGCCTTCAATGGCGGATTTGACCTTCTTTGAGGTCGGTAGGGCCTCACTCAACGCAGCTTCGGCGTCGATTGGGGTGAGGTCGTCGTTGGTGGCTTCAACTTCATCACACCAACGGACTTTTCTCCTGGAGGAGAACTTCTGAAACTTCTTGGACTTGGGGGAGGAGGTAGATCCGGACGAGGACACGTACTCCTCGTACTTCTGTTGGTCGAATTCATACTCGACCTCCTCCACGACCGGGATCGAGATCCGCGGCTGCGACACTCCGATCTCGGCAGTGAGATCGGTGGCTCCCACTGTGGTCGCTAGATTGTTCGCGGGAAAAATCAGATTCTTCTTCATTGACGAACTCATTGCAGTCAATGTTAACAACTTTATGCGTTTACAAAGATCCGGTCTTTTTATAAGAGCCGGTTACAACGAAATTCAAAACAAATAAAGAAAAATTACAACTTTCCTTATTTAACGAACAGATCGCGAGCTCCTGTTTTGCGGTCACTCGCTTTGTGGGTTGTTTGCCTGTGCCGGGGTTGATTACCTTGGACCACCGTGCAATCTCGATCCAAACAGATCTACGTGGTATAACGGGTATTATCCCACCAAGGAGATAATAGCCGGGAGGGATCGTTTCACCAAGGAAACGACCGCTCGAATCTCGGGATCTAAGAACCAAGCTTAGATCCGGAGTAGAACTACATAGATCTGAGGATTAGATCCCTTCGAACTCCTGCCTTGTTTGGTGCGGGTGCTCGCCAAGAATCGAATCCGAGTGTCCAAGTCTTCAAGCCTTCACAAATCCGAGTTGAGGTGACAATCCGATAGAGTTTCGGCTCTTCAGAAGTTCAGAAAAAGTCCTCCCAAATGAACAACCACCCCCCCCCCCCCCCTCTTTATAGCCTCTCTGAACTGTGCATTCGTGCACAAGAGAGAGGGGGGGAAGTCGGGCCACCTCAGGGTGGCTCGGCTCATGCCGAGCCACCCTGGGGTGGCTCGGCTTGGGCTGAGCCACCCCGGATTGGTTCGGTTTGGGCTGAGTCCCCCGGGTGTGTTCCGTTTTGGTGCTTTCCGTCGTTCGGTTGTTTTCCGGTTCTGTATTGAGTTCGTTTGATTTGTTCGGGTCTTGATTTGATAGCCCGAGTCTTCATTTGGCAGGAAATCCACCTCGGTGTTTGAGTTCAAGTCCGTTTTGTTGTTGGACGACTCGTTAACTTTCTGAACCGTTGGATTGGTTCCGCACGCGAACGTATTTCGTTGCTTATGTGCCTCATCGCCTCGTCGCTCGAACGTCTGTTGATTTGTCGAATCATCGTGCCGAGCCATGCTAAGGGACCTATAGGCAATTTTATACGCATACACCTATAAATAAATAGGATTTCACAGTTGAAGTCTAATTGAACCTACAAATTTCGTGCACGCGAAATGATAATTGTCATTCTCGCGGTGAATTTTGGTGAAATACCCAAAATACCCCCCCGTGTTCAAGGCCAAATTCAGGTCAAGGACACGCGTGATCCGGGCTATGGTCATCATAATCGATCATTTAGCACCCCAATACCCCACAATTTTGGTTAAATTTTGCAAATAAACCCTTTTGCAGAATTTAGCCAATTTTGCACAAAAGTCCCTCCATAATTTTTGGTTTAGTCCCCACGTGCCTTTATCAAAATTTTGGTCACAAGTTTGTGGTCTAAACTCCTAGGATTTCAGCCTTAAATTCGCTGCCCTCTTGCAAATAAGCCCCTCCAAAATATTTATGGGCTGTTTTGCAAATAAACCTCTCAAGCAATTCTTTGATTCTCTTGCATAAAGCACCCCCCACATCTTTTCATCAAATGGACATAGATCCAAAGCCCTAAAATTTCAGTTACATTTTGGCAAATAAGCCCCCCACGAATTTTGCAAATAAGCCCCCCAAAGTTTCGGCCATTGCCTCTTTTGCATAAAACCCCCCGAAATATAGTGCAAACACAACCCCTTGCCCACTACAAGCATAAAAATGCAATCTTTACAAGAAAATAAGAGGATTGTGAAGAAGAACTTACCCAAATTAAAAGGGGTTTTCTTTGAGCTTGAAGATGGAGGAGGGAACCCTATTTGGATAATGCAAGCTTTCGGCCAATGGGTATCCACCAAAACCCGAGCTTCTTGAGGTTTGGAGTTCTTCAATGGAGAAAAGCTCTTGGGGAAGAAGAACATACAAAACCGAAAATGAGGGGGAGGGGGTTCGGTTTTGGAGCCTAAAAGAAAGAGATTTTCTCTTTAAAATTTGAATTAAAGGGTGAAGGAACAAGACAAAACAAGAAGAGGACAAATTAGAGGGGGGGGGACCACAAATGGGGAGACACCCCAAGGGTGTCTCGGCCTTGCCGAGGCACCCCAGGGTGTTTTGCCCGGGTTTTGACCCCCTCGAACGATTTTACCCCCCGATGTTTCCACAAATGTTGATTTTCTTCGCTGGCGGTTGAAAATATGGATGAATTCCACAAGTCAACTTTCGACGGTTCGAAACCCCAGGGTAGACGCCGGTCAACGCGTAAACCTGGGTCAACGCCGGTCAGTGTGTTGTGATCAAAGTCAAACGCCATTCAGCACGTTGCAACACAAGTCAACGGGCGGTGATTTGAAACCCTAGGGTGGACGCCGGTCAACGCGTAACCCTAGGTCAACGCCGGACAGCGCGTTGCGACAAAAGTCAACGCGTGGTGACGAAAGTCAACACGTGACGACAAAAGTCAACCCATGCGGATTTGAAACCCTAGGGTAAACGCCGGTCAACGCGTAACCCTAGGTCAACGCCGGACGGCGCGTTGCGACAAAAGTCAACGCGTGGCGACGAAAGTCAACACATAACGACAAAAGTCAACCCATGCGGATTCGAAACCCTAGGGTAGACGCCGGTCAACGCGTAACCCTGGGTCAACGCCATTCAACGCGTTGCGACGAAAAGTCAACGCACAGCGATCCGAAACCCCAAGTCAACATGTTGTGACAGGGATAGTAAGTTCAAAAGTCAACTGAATGACACGAGCCAAACTCAACTCACCAGTGAAGACTCGAGACTCCGACGACGGCCAGTCGATAAACGCAGTGCCGGGAAAACTTCGGTTATTCGTCAAAGCATTGGATAAACCGAAAATCGAAGGAGCCGAGAGTTGAAGCTAACCACAGGTCCCTTATGCCGACTGAAGGCTGGACTAATCATATCCAAAGTATTCCGGTCTCTTCTATAAAAGAAACGAGTCCGGAACACTTTGGAGGGGGTATCTGTAGGCATCAAAAATTGCCGATAGGTCCCCACGAACAGCTCAGTGTTAAACAAATGACGATGAACGTCACTACCCGGTTCACAAGAGTTCAATTAACGTCGATGAACGCCTGAAGTGAATCAACGAGCTACATGAGCCGACAGAGTTTCGGAATAACGGGGATACCGATTGACCGGGAACTCCGCGACCGCTGCAAAAGGAGCAACGCCCTTCGTGTCCCATTCACCCCACAGATGATCCAATCATCAGATCTTGTAGATCTCCTCGCTAGCTTTCCAACACACCCGGAATCAATCAAATCCGAATCCGGGCGAAGAATTTACGGAGGAAACAGTCGAACAAGCACACCGGAGAGTCTCGGGCTAAACCGAGACACCCCAAGGGTGTCTCGGCCAAGCCGAGACACCCTAGGGTGTCTCGGCCAGGCCGAGACACCCCAAGGGCCCTCCCCCCTTTGTGCCTATAAATAGACCCCTTGGGTCTTCATTCAAGGGGCCTTGGTTTTGGGAGATAAAATTTTGGATCTTGAGATCTGAAATTTTAGAGAGGAGCGGCGAAGCCCTGCCGGAGCGAGGAGTCGGAGTTTTAAAGAGAGCGGCGAAGCCCTGCCGGAATGAAGAGTGAGAGTTCTTCATCAACCTTCATTCACCCCTCCTTCTCTTTTCCTTAGTGTTGCCCCTTAGCGGTGATACTAAGAAGAGCTAGTGTCTCGTTTTAGCCGAGACATACGCTTTCAAACTTCTAGATCTCACGCGGATCGACGAAGTTCTGTTTCTATATCCCTTCGCGGATAGACGAAACTCTGCCGGATTCTTCCAGAACGGATCTGATTGACCGGTGGTCTACGGATATCAACATCCCCGTCACAGGCTAAAGACCCACGCAAGCGAGACCGCACCAAAACAGGATCTCGTGTTTATTTTCGATAAAGTTGTAATCTTTGTTTTCTTGCACAAGTAGATCTTATAAAAAGATCAACTTTTTACTTGATTTCGTTGTAACGCCTGAAGTTGTAACAGATCTCAAAGCAATGAAAACAGCAACTTTTCCCGAAAACAATTGACTCACAAACCAGTAAATGATACGCAAGAACAAGTAGCTCTAGCAGCACTGCAGAAGTAGATTGGAAATTGCAACTTCAGAAACATTTTCAGGTTCAAAATGAAAGCAAACTACAAATTCTGGACAGTTTTGTAGTAATTACAACTTCAGAAACTCATATATCCAAAATATGAAAGCAAACTACAAATTCTGCATTGAAACTGCCACAATCCAGGCAGTGCACAACCAATTCTCATGTTTTTTGGAAAGTCTTCTCTCCTCTGTTGGTAAATAGTTTTCTTGCGCTCCAATTCCTCACTGCAGACACATTGCATAGTCACATTAATGTCATTAATTTTGTATATGTCACGCAAGAAAATAATAATTATTCTAAGAAACACATGTACATTAGTGAGCTCAAATCTCCAGTAGATGTGAAAGTGAATGATCAAGTGGGAAAAATGAAACACAATCTGTTCAGATAGTTGTGAGACTAACGCAAAACACGAAAAGGAAATCTAACTACATATACCATTGAAGTTTGCAAAATAAAAGATGTAAGTGCAGCCACAACAGAAATAGAATATTTCTTTACTTAATAAGAAAATACATCACAACAGAAATAGAATATTTCTTTCACCTCTACTTCAGCAATGCCTTAGTCTTGTTTGTCAGTTTCGTTGCATAAAATATCAAAGATAAAATTAATAATATGATTTAAGTAATAAAATATTTTAACTTGTCAAAGTAATTAAACATACCTGGGCTTGTTAACTGTACAACTAGTCCTATAATGCCCAAGTTGTCCACATCTACTACATGTACGCTTTTGTCTCTCTTTCTTTTCTTGTGCTTGTTCTAAAGTTGATTTAATTCTTGTAGCATTGCGTGGACGACCTTTGGTTCTTGCTTGCTTTTTCGGGTCACGAACTGTAATTTGTGGAATATGTTGGATTGTATGTGAAGCAGGTATCTGTGGAATATCCGAGTCAGGAATGTGGCTGCTACTAGCATCTATTGCTTGACACCCTGTGACTTCTTCTTCAACCCTCTCTATGAAACTTGTTAACAAAGAATCAAGCTCATGCATTCTCTTATCTGACTCAATGGCAAGCTCCAGTGCATTGTTGGTTTGCATTCTCTTATCTGACTCAATGGCAAGCTCCAGTGCATTATTGGTTTTTGCTTTCAAAGCCCAAGTTTTCAACAGATTTATTTTTTCTACACCGCCTGCAATGTTTTTGCCAAACACAACATTACTAACTCCAATGTTACGATGTCGAGCATCTATAGTCCAACGGTGTACAATATATACATTGGGCAATGAACAACATTGTCTGTTGAACATTAGAGTGTACAATAAATGTTTGCATAAAACACCACTATTCTCAAACATACCACAGCTACAACTATACTGTAATTCTCTAGATTCATCATAAGTAACAAACCTCCACTTTTCATTGCTTTCATCTAAGTCACCAACTCGCCATAAAGCAGACTTTTCTTCTTTGGTCACCTCTTGAAGGCCAAGAACACCACACCCTTTGATCTCGTTCTGAAATAAATGAAACATAGTGCAGGTATAACTACTTCCAGCTTGTCTTTCAATTGGATGCCCAAGGTGAAACTGCGGATTTGTATTAAGAGTTCTAAAATCTTCATGTGCTTTACTCAATCGTCGATGTGACACGGCCTTTTCATATTGAGTTACAAATTCTTTTAAATGTGTTTGTGAATTCACATATCCATCAAAGAATGAGTTGATGCTTTCACTACTTTGAGTTGATCTCATTCCTGCAAAAAAAATGTCTTTTAAGAAGCATGGCACCCAATGGTCTCGATACATGTACATAGTTTGCAGCCATCCATCTTCTTCTTCTATTAGCTTAAACTTCTCCTTCATCTCGAGCCAATGCAAATTACAGTTCTCAATGTTACCACTATTACACCACAAGTCCTAATATTTTTGAAATTCTTCACCATAAACAGAATTCAAAGAATGCAAATGATCGGCAATATGTCGCTGCAGATGCCAATAACAATAACGATGCCTTGTGTTTGGAAAGACTTTATGAATGGCATTGCACATTGCTCGGTCTTGATCTGTGATGATAGCACCTGGTTCAATTCCATGCATGCAGTTTAACCATTCCTGAAACAACCAAACAAATGTTTCTTCTTGTTCATCAGCAAGCAATGCGCAACCAAATAAAGTAGATTGCCTATGATGATTCACCCCAGTAAATGGTGCAAATGGAAGACTAAACTTGTTAGTTTTATAAGTCACATCAAACACAACCACATCATTAAACTTCAAATAAGTTGCTCTTGATTTTCCATCTGCCCAAAAAACACTTCTCATTTGT
The DNA here is from genome assembly GCA_022839385.1 of Asparagus kiusianus. Classification (NCBI taxonomy): domain Eukaryota; kingdom Viridiplantae; phylum Streptophyta; class Magnoliopsida; order Asparagales; family Asparagaceae; genus Asparagus; species Asparagus kiusianus. The sequence goes on along the minus strand of BQKN01054926.1, from coordinate 10,635 downwards.
CCGGTGCAATCTACTTCCAATGCAAAATAAAAATCTGCATCACTAGCCGCCTTTCTTTGAAAATATTGAATAACAGATATCCATTCATTGCCAATATTGTTATGCCTTTGAGTTTTCATATAGGCAATGCATTGTTGTGGTGTCACTGATTCATCTTCTCTTCCACTTGTCGTGTTAATAACACGAGAAATAATGGAAGGAGTAATACCTTCTTCTTGCAAACATTGAATCATTTTTTTACACCTTTTACTTCTATGAAATTGTTGTTGTGACCTGTGCATCTTTGCTTTATATGGACTACTGAGCATGTGGTTTGTATGTTCTTCAATAAAACCTACAACTTTCCATGTTTTATCCTCTAATAATTTTATTCTCATCATTGCTTTACAGCCAACTCTAGTCTCTCGCCGATGATTGATATTTTTCCCTATATCTCTCTTGTCTTTATTAAATCTATAACCTTCTTTGTCACAAACAAATTTTCTATTCAACACTTGTTTATCTTTCTGGGAGTAATTCACTGAGCTTTTTCTGATTCCAAATCCCATCATCAAAGCATACGAGTTATAATAGTTGTAGGCCTCTTCATGACTACTAAATATCATTCCTAAACATGGTTTTTCACCAATTTGCATTCTGAAAATAAAGATAATTGGGGGTCAATATATAATGTTACTCAATGTTACTATTTCAAACAACATATTTCATGTCAGTGAAATTCATTATATTAATGAGGTACCTTGAAACAGGCATCGTTGTTGGAAAAGGCATGAAATCGTTGTTGTTACTATCACCATGAATATCTTCGCTACTGTTTTCGGGAAAAGTTGCTGTATTCATTGCTTTGAGATCTGTTACAACTTCAGACGTTACAACAAATATCAAATAAAGATTCGATCTTTTTATAAGATCTAATCGTGCAATAAAACAAAGATTACAACTTTAACGAAAATAAACACGAGATCCCGTTTTGGTGTGGTCTCGCTTGCGTGGGTCTTTAGCCTGTGACGGGGATGTTGATATCCGTGGACAACCGGTCAATCAGATCCTTTTCGGAAAAATCTGGCAGAGTTTCGTCTATCCGCGAAGGGATATAGAAACAGAACTTCGTCGATCCGTGTGAGATCTAGAAGTTTGGAAGCGTATGTCTCGGCTAAAATGAGACACTAGCTCTTCTTAGTATCACCGCTAATGGGCAACACTAAGGAAAAGAGAAGGGTGATGAAGGCTGATGTAGAACTCTTACTCCTCACTCCAGCAGGGCTTCGCCGCTTCAAAAATCAGACCTTGCTCTCCAAGCTAAGAGAAATTCCAAGCAAAAGATTAGGGGCCAAGAGAATGAGGGCCTAGGAGCCCTATTTATAGGAAACAAGAGAGGGGGGGACGAAAAGGAGGACACCCCCTTGGGGTGTCTCGGCCAGGCCGAGACACCCCTGAGGTGTCTTAGTTTTGCCAAGACACCCCTCGGGTGTTTCAAGCTCGCCGAGGTACCCCGGGTGTCCCGGTTCAGTCCGAGATCGTCCGCCGTTGTCCCGCCGTTGACTTTTCGTCCCAACTCGGATTTGCGTGATTCCGGATGCGTTGGAATTTTGACGAAGAGCTCTGTCGATCCCGTTGGTTGGATTATCAGTGGGACGAATGGGATCTGAAGGGCGTTGCTCCTGTGCAGCGATCGCGGGGTTCCCGGTCGGTCCGTATCCCCGTTGTTCTGAAACTCTGTCGGCTCACGTAGCTCGTCGATTCACTTCAGGCACTCATCGACGTCAATCGAACTCTTGTGAACCGGGTAGTAACGTTCATCGTCATTCGTTAACACTGAGCTGTTTGCGGGGACCTATCGGCAATTTTTGACGCCTACAGATACCCCCTCCAAAGTGTTTCGGACTCGTTTCTTTTATAGAAGAGACCGGAATACTTTGGATATGATTGGTCCAACCTTCAGTCGGCGTAAAGGACCTGTGGTTAGCTTCAACTCTTGGCTCCTTCGATTTTTGGTTTATCCGATGCTTTGACGAATAACCGAAGTTCTCCCGGCGCTGCGTTTATCGACTGGCCGTCGTCGGAGTCTCGAGTCTACACTGGTGAGTTGAGTTTGGCTCGTGTCATTCAGTTGACTTTTGAACTTACTATCCCTGTCACATCGTGTTGACTTGGGGTTTCGGATCGTTGTGTGTTGATTTTTCGTCGCAACGCGCTGAATGGCGTTGACCTGGGGCTACGCGTTGACCGGCGTCTACCCGAGGGTTTAGAACGTCGACGTTTGACTTTTTGTCGCAACGCGTTGATCGGCGTTGACCTAGGGTTACACGTTGACCGGCATCTACCCGAGGGTTTGGAACGTCGATGGTTGACTTTTTTTGTTGCAACGCACTGATGGGCGTTGACCTAGGGTTACGCGTTGACCGGCGCCACCCTTAGGGTTTAGAATCGCCGTGCGTTGACTTTTGTTGCAACGCGCTGACCGGCGTTGACCCAAGGTTACGCGTTGACCGGCGTCTACCCTAGGGTTTTGAATCGTTGAAAGTTGACTTGTGGAATTCATCAACACATTCAACACTCGGCGAGGAATCGGTGTTCGCAAAAACAATCGAAGGATCAGAAAATGGTTCGGGGGGGTCAAAACCCGGTCAAACACCCCCGGGGTGCCTCGGCAAGGCCGTGACACCCATGGGGTGTCTCGGTTTTGCCGAGACACCCCTAGGGGTGTCTTTGCTTTTTTCGCGGTCCCCCCTCTTGTTTTGTCTTATTCCTCCTTTGTCTTTTGTTTATGGTCCCCCCCTCTTTTCAAAATTCAAAAGAGATTCTCCCTTATCTCTTAAACTTCATCTTCTTCCTCCAAATTTCCTCCATTAATTTTCCTTCAAGAACCCATCCTTAAGATTTCGGATTTTTTGGGCACCCCATTGGCCGAATTTCGGAGGGCTTATTTGCAAAATAGGACTGAAATTCGTGGGGTTTTTTGTGCAAAAATGGAACTAGAATTTTGGCACTTGGATTCATAACCATTTGCTCAAGAAAAGTGAGGGGTGCTTTATGCAAGAGGATCAAAGGATTGTTGAGGGGTTTATTTGCAAAACAGCCCATAAATGTTTTAGAGGGGCTTATTTGCAAAAGTGCAGCGAAATTTTTTTTTGATAAAGGCATGCAGAGACCAAACCAAAAAAATTGTGGAGGGGTTGCAGGACCAACTTGTTAAAGCTGATTCATCTGCATATGTGGATCTCTTTCTGAAGTTGTTGGATGCTCGAGTCACGAGACCAACTAATAGAGCTGGTGCATTAGTGATTCGCATTTATAGAATTTTTAGCAAATTCTCAGCCATCAACGGGTTTGATGAGCCTTTACCGACTACCGTTTGAGTCGGGCTAGCATGCGGATTGTTTAGATCCGTTCCGCATGTAACGTTGTGCTAAAAGAGTTAACTCTTTTAGTGCTACGATACTGAATACGTAGACTTCGTCTTTCTCACGGGAATAGACTACCCGGCAACGCGTGTTAGGCGCTGACTTATCCCTCCTTAGGCTTCAGGATAAAATTCCCCAGACTTGGAATTCTGGTGTCTTTTCTCAATCGGTGAAAGACTAAACCGGCAATGCGTGTTAGGCGTTGACTCATCCCTACTTAGGATTCGGGATAACATTCCCCGTGCGTGTGAAGCACGGATTATGGTGTTATTAATAACAACCTGCCACAATGTGGAATATGTAGGCTTTTGTCCCTTTTTTTACGGTTAAGGACTAACCGGCAACGCGTGTTAGGCGCTGACTTTGGGATTTTTGGCAAACCCCCAGCCCTCAACGGGTTTGACATGCCTTTACCGATTACCGTTTGAATCGGGCTAGCATGTGAATTATTAAATCCCGTCTCACATGCGACGTTGTGCTAAGAAAATTGCTTCCCTTAGACTTAGTGCTATGATTTTGAATACATAGGCTTCGTCTTTCTCGCGGGAATAGACTACCCGGCAACGCGTGTTAGGCGTTGACTTTATCTTTGTCTTTTCTAAAAGCAAAGACAGGGGAAAAGGTGCTATGATTTTGAATACATAGACTTCGTCTTTCTCACGGGAATAGACTACCCGGCAACGTGTGTTAGGCGTTGACTTCATCTCTGTCTTTTCTAAAAGCAAAGACAGGGGAAAAGGTGCTATGATTTTGAATACATAGACTTCGTCTTTCTCACGGGAATAGACTACCCGGCAACGCGTGTTAGGCGTTGACTTCATCCCTGTCTCTTCTAAAAGCAAAGACAGGGGAAAAGGGGAGAGGAAGAATTTTATATTCTATCTCCCAGCATTGAAGAGGAAGAATTTTATATTCTATCTTCAATTGGAAAGAAGGTTCAATGGGAGAGGAAGAATTTTATATTCTATCTCCCAGTATTGAAGAGGAAGAATTTTATATTCTATCTTCAATTGGAAAGGAGGTTTAATGGGAGAGAAAGAATTTTATATTCTATCTCCCATTGCTGAAGAGGAAGAATTTTATATTCTATCTTCAGTTGGAAAGGAAACTCGGGGTGGGATCTCCACCCCCAGAATCCGAAAGGTGAAACTAGGAGTGGGATCTCCACTCCGAGAATCGAGAAGTTCAAACGACCTTAACTTTTATAGTTTTGGTTATTTGAATCTGAAGAGGAAGAATTTTATATTCTATCTTCAGCAGGAAAGGAAACTCGGGGTGGGATCTCCACCCCCAGGATCCGAAGGATGAAACTAGGAGTGGGATGTCCACTCCGAGAATCGAAAAGATTCGGATAACCCTAACTGTCATAAGGTTTGGTTACCGAATTTGAGAGTGGATCTCTCGTTCATTGAAGGAATCGAGAGGGGATTTTGGTTGTGGCCCTAACTGTAGTAAGGTTTGACCAAATGGGAG
>BQKN01054924.1:0-21889 GCA_022839385.1 Asparagus kiusianus | reverse complement strand
TATTTTTCACAAGTATGAGGACCTATCTGAAAAATTCTTTTTTCAAACAGTTTGTATTTAGTATTAAAAACATTTTACAAAGTTTCATAATTTTCAGAGGTCAAATAAATATTTTTTAAATATTTCTGTTTGAGTCAAAATACTGTTCTGGAATGTATCTGAATGCGGTCGACCGCACCAGTCGACCGCACTTAAGATCATTCGTCACTGGGCTCCAGAGAGTTTGTCGATCGACCGGTGCGGTCGACCGAAAGCTCGCTTTTTCTATCGGTCGACCGCATTGGTCGACCAATGAAGTCTCTGCTTGTTTTATTTATTTTCAGACCTGCTCGCGGTCGACCGGTTTTTTTGTCGGTCGACCGAAAATCCTTTCGGTCAACCGAGACTTTTTTCAATGGACGTTTGCCTTGTTTACTGTGCTATCACTTAACTGTGTGTGGCACAATCTGAGGCACAGTCTGTGTAGGAGATTATTTTCTTAATTGGGAAGATTGGGTTGTGATTTTAAAATGATTAATCTCTCCTATTTAAACCCATACTTCTTCATCTTTCTGTGCCCTAACTTCTGCAAAAAACCAGAGAGACGCTGCTTTCTGAGAAAAATTTTCAAAATCTGTTCTCTGTGTTTTTCTCTGTGTTTTTTGTGTGTGTTCACTTCCCAGCTTCAGTATTATTTCTCTTTTCCATAGGGACTTGTAAAGAGAGAGTCTTGCACTATTTCTACTGCTTTGTGAGTGTGATCTTGTGTAGATCAACTGTGAGGGAGTGTGATCTGTTGAGATCAACTGTGTAGTGTGAGATCGTGAGGGGATCGCTGTGTAGACGAAGTTTCGGCTTCCAAACCGGGTGTGTAGTGGATTTCTCCTCGAGAGTGGGGAGCGGGGACGTAGGTCAGCGGACCGAACCTCGTTAACACATCGCGTGTCAAAGGATAACGATTCCTAACCCTATTCATTTACTTTGATTGTATTAGAATATTGTGGTTTGCTTGTCTTAATTTTTTTATTGCATAATTAGAGCCTCTTGACCCTAATGACCCCCCTCTAGGGTCCAACACGGCGGTGGTTTTGTAAGGAAGGAGAAGAAAAAGGAGAGCGAGAGAAGCAGATTAATATATATATATATATATATATATATATAAAAGAAAATTAGGGTTTTGATATTTAAACAAAAATAATTACAATAAATAATTATGGGTACTTAAAAATTAAACTAATTACGGAATAATTATCTACAAATAAAAACGTACATGTTGTGCTAATACAATAGTTGATACGAAATAGTTGAAATATACACATATTGTACAATTAAACGAGAATAATTAATAATAAAAATATATTTACTTACATCTAAAATCAAATAATTATGGGATAATTATAAACACAGTAAAACGTACCAGTTATACAAATACGACAGATAATATGTAACAGTAGAAATAATATAGCAAATTGTACAAATAAAACGTAAATAATAATACAATGTATTATACGAAATAATACGTAATAAAAAGAATAATACAACATATTATTTAAAATAATATGTAATAGTATCAAAAACCTAACGGATAAATTCTATAAATTTTTACTGTATTAAACTAATTTATAAATATTAAAACTATTTAAATAAATATAAAACTTGAACTTTAAATCATAGAAATTTCTAAAAAATCGAGAAAAATACAAATACTCTTTTAAAAATAATAATTAAATATTTTAAAATACCAAAAAATTATTTTAATTAGTATCAAAAATTCATGGTCCTTACATAGAGGCAGAGCAGTCTCCTCCTTGTTCTGAGCCTAGACTCCCACCGGCTAGGCTGCTACCATCCCCCCCAGCTCGAATGGACGATTCCTTGTCGATCACGATGATCTCAGCCAACTTGACTCAAGCAGCCTCAGGAGGGGCGATGGAATTTTTGCCTTCCTTAGCTTCATGATCTTGAGTGGCTGCCTCCATAATGACCACTTCCCTACCATGTGCTAGTTTAGCATTCTCGGAAGGACCTTGGCCGCCTATTCTCCTCAGCCACCTCTTCTTCTTCTCAGACCTCTCGGCCATAGCATTAGAAGCGCTTGGTCTAGCCAACCAAGCCACAATCTTAGTAGCTTTTGTTGTAGCCTCCTCGGCCTCTTTTAGGGCTAAGTCGGATCTCAAGCATTTTTAGGCTTGATTAGGGGCCTCTCTTGAGACACATCCGACTTTTTTAGTAGCAAAGCCAAGACTGCTGCTTGGATCGTGTCTTCTTCGGTAGGCAAGATTCTAAAAATGCCGGCCACCCACAGAGCTGTAGGATCAAACAAGTTCTTGATCCTATGCGACCCAAAATAGGCTCGAATCTTCTTGAGCTCATGCTTCTCCTTTGCCATGAGAAAACCCGACTTAGGAACATCCTTCTTGATATTAATCCAAGTCGAGCAAGATAGGATTGGGTCAGCCCCAAAGACCCAGATGAACTTCTCCTTCCTCTATTTGATCAACTCAGGAGGGTTCGACACAACTTCGAAGTCCCCTAGGTCTTAGAAGTAGAAGTGTTCTTCGTTCTTCCTGGTCTTGACGCTGAGGAAATGGCTAAGGATGCGAAGAGTCGGCTCGACTCCCACCCAGTGAAAAATCACCATGAACCTCACCAGCGTGGCTATGGAATTTGATATAATTTAGGAAGGCGATACCCCAGAGCCTCGAAGGTGTGGTGGAGGAAGGGATGGAGCGGGAGCCGAAGGTCATATTCCAAGTGTCGCATGCACACCAGAGCAATGACACTGTTGTGATCATACACCGCATGAGTCTTCTCCGGCACTAACAGTTGAAATCATAGGGATGTCAAAGCCATCATAATAACCCTCGAGCTCCATAGAATGCATCTTCGAATGAAACTTCCTCAATAGATCTATCCTAACCTCATTATGGGCAACAATGACAAAAGTAAACGAAGCCATTGGTGAATTGAGCCTTTGAAGTGAAGAATATCACTAGAAGATGCTAGAAAAAAGATGGTTAAAAATCACTATAGGTCTGAAAATTCTAGGGCTCTAAAAGTCAAGCTTAACCCTAAAGATATATATAGGCGTGGAGGCCGACGCATGACATGATCTCAACAAGAGACCCAGTCACTAATGGATAGCCAAGATCGATCCTAGAATTTGAAGGACCACTCGGGAATCAAAGTGCCAACCTCTAATTAGCATGCATTATAAGCTCAGATATGGAGGCAACACCGACACATGATCTCCTCTGATGTCAGAACATCATGTTAGATTTGACCCCTTAATGATCCCTCTTAAATGTGACTCGAAATCTCAGCAGTCGACTGTTCATTTCACTCGAACTCGACCAACTAAGTTCGAGTTAAAGGGGGCAGTGTTATATCATAGAAATGGCTAAGTGTTAATCTTCTACAAGGATCCAACACGCGTCCCTTATTAACTCAATACTAGATCAACCTCATCCTATACAGGATGACTCGAACGGCTTCAACATTCTACCCTTCCTAAGAAGCACCGAGTCAAAAGACATCCTTACTAGATCTCACCGATAGTAGCAACCCTACACCTTATCATTCTACAAAGTCAAGTCGAGAACTTTTGAAGCCGAGTAAAAATGTGGCACTTATCGTCCTGCTCACAAGACCAAAGCGAAAGGCGTTATTTGTCGACCCTCTTGTAGAGATGAGTTGAGAGGTGGTTTTTCCTTAAGGCTCCCACCGATAGTCAATTGTGTGACACCCTTGGTTTTAACAAGGCTGTAGTCCAAGGTAAAACCAAGAATATCAAACCTGCCAAGCACCAAACACCATGCTATGACATGTTTCACCATCACAGTTACTACCTATTTAGTGGAATCAACAACAGGTGTAGGTACAAAACAGGCAAGAGAGAATATACGGAAGAAATACTAAACAACAGATACTTTGATGAAAATCATCATCACTGATATAAATGGATAAATCTCTGAGAAACAAACAACTGAACTGATACAACTGTCTCATAATAGGAAGTCAAATGAAATGAAATAAAGGCACATCTCCTTACAAAGCTAGAAATAATATCTCAAATGTTCATAAATACACTACTATTGAGTTCTGTCATAAACTGTAAATATAATAAATATCTAGATAGAATCTATGAAGACATCTCATCAACCTACGACTCTCCGTGCGCTCGACTCGCTGCCTGAAAGGAGGGGGGCACAACAAGCGTCAAAGCGCTATAGCGAGTAACATCTCAACCAACCCCAGGGGGAAGGGCTAGAAGGATAAGAAAATAGCTGTAGATATATAATAGATAATCAATTATCGATTGTAAAATGAAGTGGGAGTTTGATATTTAGAAATTTACAACACGAGCACAGGTACATCCCCCGTAGCTAAAATTATAAATATCTAAATACCAAATCCGAGCTACAGCATGGAGCATTAACTCCATCTCCAACTATACTATCAAAATATCCTGACTAACGCCAGATACTTGTCCAACACATGGACTTCATCTACTATATGTTAAATAAAATAACTCAGATAAATATCCAACACATGGACTGCATATGATAAATGCCCAACACATGGATTGTAAAAGGTAAAAGCCCAACACATAGACTATATATGACGAAGGTCCAACACATGGACTGAAATGGGTAAATATCCAACACATGGACTATATGATTAAAGTCTAACACATGGGCTACAATAAACAAGTTTTCAATACATGGACTGCATACGATTAATATCATACAATGAACAGATATGAGTAAAAGCATATATACTATTCACTCTCATATCCTAGTGAATATATCTAAGACTCATGTCAAATAGTCAACTCATCTATACCAATCTCAGTGTAATACAAACCCATATAACCTAGGTGTTTCGCCAGCCACACAACTTCATGCAAATGACGTGCACATGTACAAATAGATCCCACGGTCGACCGCTAAATTTTTGTGGTCGACCGCATAGTGAGCAGAAAGTTTCTGCTTAGCTACACGCCCAGCGGTCGACCGCCGCAAATCCGCGGTCGACCGTGCAAGAACAGAAAACTTCCTACAGGTTTTTTTGTTCTGCGAAAGATGATACACAAACTTTTATATGTTAATCTTGCATATTGGAAACCTTATATGAGTAATTTAGCATATCTAAACATATGAAGAACAATCTAATTACTATAGACAAATCAAAATGTTTTTAAACATGCATATTCATATCGAAACCTTCGAAAACAAATATTTTTCTTTCAAACTCTTATTAAACAAATATATTCAGATCTTGATCTGCATTAAGAAATTTGTGGGTGATCTTATTAATTAAAAATTTGTTCTTCTTGCAATATACAATATAAAGATCTATCTTTATACATGAAATAGCATGTTAGGCTCACAAATCACAAGAAAACATTAGAAAACAAGTTTAAAAGCATGGGTACAGGGTTGAGCGAGATGAAACTCACTTGAGGGGTGTTGACAAACTCTTAAGGACGCTGAAAAAGATTCCCCTTTGCTGAACGCCGCCGGATCCTGCTAAAACTCTCCAAAATCCGTCGGAAACACCAAGTAGAAGGGGTTAGGGTTTGCAAGAGGGGAGGAGAGGACTACTAGGGTTTAAACTGATGAAAGAGAGGGTCACCCGGGCATAAAACTATATATATGAACCAATAAACCCGACCCAAAACTCAACATGACCCGAACCTGGAAAACCCTAAAATCCGCTTGGCGGTCAACCACCGCTATGTCGCAGTCGACCGCGTAGGAAGCAGAATCCTTTTTGCTTGTCTGCACGCCCCGCGGTCGACCGCCACTATAACGTGATCGACCGGACAGTAAAATTCATGTTTGTGCATGATTGATTGTGTGCTGGTCTTTTCCACTAAAATTCTCTCACATATATTCACTTGTTTGATCCCCGAACACTTGCTATTACATTTATCTATGATATAAATATATATATTGACAATAAATACTCATTCACTTTATTTTACGAGGTTTTACAGATTGCCATCTCATTGAATGCATGATCAAAATCATAATTGCTCTAGCCTTGAAAGTCTTTATGACTCATCAGACCTCGTCAGTGTCACGCGCACCTCGTCTCCATCACAGTAAACTCTTGGTGGACTCATCCAACTCAGCACTCGACACCTGTAAAGTAGCTGCTGACTGAGCCGCCTATTTGGACTTGGATGAAGTTACGTATCTGCCCCTTAGATCTACTATAAAGGAAAGATGTTGTTGTCTACTGCTTAGGGTAAACAACCTCTGGCTAAAATACATCACACTCTCTCTTCTTTTTCTCAACTCAAGTTGAACACTAACTTGATCATCGAAGGAACCACCGGAGATCCCAACTCCGACTCTCTCACATGTTATTCATGTATAGGATGAGATTCGCTGCTCAAAAGACCAACTTTCTAAAGATCATGGACCCCAACACCTTAAACAATCCGTACTTAACTCCTATTAGATAACTAACATCAACAATAATATTTTCTCTCTTCTACATATTTGATCTTTTTTGTGATAATTGTGGTAAAAAACCTCATTGATCTCTTTCAACTTATTATTACAATCCACATGTAAAGGATATCGCTAACCCAACATTTTCTCAGTTCCCATGATTTGAGCATTGGAAAAAAAAATTCTCCTAAAAATTGAAAAGATTAAAGATTCAATCTTCAAGTGAACTTTAAGACAATGACTAATATTATAATACATGATTAATCCTTTTAATTATTTATCATTAGTCTCTAAGTTATGTATTTATTTATTGAATGAATTGTAATATAGTTCATATAATTTTTATAGATCAATTAACCTATATAAATTAAGAGATTCAAACATATAGTTATTTATAATATAACATTTGTTAATGTTTTGTGTTTTTTAATTATGTATAGTGTGTAAATATATGAAAATTTAGAAATAACCAAATAGTAAAAAATATTAGAAATCACTTACATCAACGTCATTCAAATTCATTACTACAAATATGTCATCAATAGTGTTAGACCTTGTGTTTTGATAATATTTTACAACCACCATTATCGGTACTAATTGCTTATTGAGTGATATTGTAGCTAATATACATATCAAGCTTGTTAGTACCATGTATGGAGGATTGGATGGAATATGAGCTACAATGATGATATCCAAAGGAGGAGGAGGCATAGTGATGAAGCAATGTTAATTCAAGAACAACAAATGCAATGAGAAGCTTCATCAACTCAAGCTATATCAAGACTCAAAGAATTGTAATTCTATATAAGGATATTAGCTAGTTTTTCTTTTCTCTCTAGTGCTAGAATATAGGCAAGTAGTTTTAGATTTCACTTGAAGCTATTGGAATATCATACACACATTTTCATACTTATATTTTTTTTAGCATTTTGACAAAATATCATTTTCACAAGAATGAGGACCTTTTCATAAAATTCCTTTTCCAAATAGTTTGTTTTTAATGTCAAAAATAATTTACAAAGTTATATAATTTTTGGAAGTCATTTAAATATTTTTATAGATTTTTAAAGAATCAAAAACAGGTTTTATAAACAATGTCATATGTATCAGTTCGCAGTCGACCGCCACGGTCGATCGCGCATGTGCTCTTTTCTGAGTGGGCAGCAGAAACTTTCACGGTCGACCGCCACGGTCGACCGTAAGCTCGAATTTTCCCACGGTCAACCGCAAAAGTTTCTGGAAAATTCTGAGCTTCGAAAGTGGCTCGCGGTCGACCGCCGCTTATTCAAACGGTCTTTTTAGTATAGATTTGAAGCGCCGATTTTTCCAGGTTTTGGGGGATTTGGGTATGGGTTTAAGCTGCTGTGTTTTATCCTATTTAAACCCACTATACTCCTTCTTCTTCAAGTGTCCCAACATTTTGAAATATCAGAGATTTGTTTTTCCTGAGAGCAAACTTTCAAAACCTGATTTCCTCTGTTTTCAGTTTCATTTCCCAGCTTCAGTGTAATCTTTCTCTTTGCCATAGGTACATTGTAAAGAGAGAGTTTTTATACCATTACTACTATTGAGAGCTTGATCTTATAGAGATCAACTGTATGGGAGTGAGATCTTATGGTGATCAACTGTGTGGTTATGAGATCTTGTAAAGATCGTTGTATAGAAGAAGTTCTGGTTTCCAAACCGGGTTGTGTAGTGGATTCTCCTTGAGAGTGGGGAGCGGGGACATAGGTCAGTGGGCCGAACCTCGTTAACACATCACGCATCACTTGGATAATGATTTCTAACTCTATCTTATTTTCTATAGTTGTTCATTTTGTGGTTTGTTGCTTGTCTCAATTTTTATTGCACTATTATAGCCTGAAGACCCTAATCACCCCCCTCTAGGGTCCAACAATTGGTATCAGAGCTTGGTCTCTATATTAGTTTTTGGTCTAACCACCTTACAGGAAATATCTAATGAAGACTTCAATGAATGTGCATATGTTAGAGGGATAATCCACCACTAGACCATCACTTTTTACCGGTAGTAATTTTGCTTATTGGAAGGCTAGGATGAGGATTTACCTTCGTTGCATTGATCTTGATATTCTAGAACTCATAGAGAAGAAATATGTAGAAAATCCCAAAGTCAAGAACATGACCGATGGAGAAAGGCACCAAGCCAATCTCAATGCAAAGGTCATGAACGCCTTAATTTGTGGTCTTTCCCCCAATGAGTATAATAGGGTTTCTACGTGTGTAACCGCATATGAAATATGGGTGAAATTGTGTATTACACATGAAAGAACCCCCAAGTTAAGGAATCCAAGATTAGTGGGCTTATGCATGAATATGAGTTATTTAAGATGCTTCCTAATGAATCCATTGATACTATGTTTTCTCGCTTCACTAACATAATCAATGAATTGCATGGTCTTGATAAGAAATTAACTATCCAAGAGACGAACTACAAGATCCTTCGTTCATTGACTCCGATATGGGAACCCAAAGCTACGGCCATAGAGGAAGCTCATGACCTTACCACTCTAGCTCTCGATGGCCTCATTGGCATGCTTAAGGTTCATGAGAAGAAGCTCAATGGAAAGGACAAGGAGGAAGTGCCCCCACGGGAAGTTGAGGAGTCATCACCAAAAATGAAGACCATAGCTCTCAAAGGAGCTAGTGATAACTCCTCATCATCGTTGGAGAGTGAAGTTAATTTTTCTAGAGAAGTAGCTCAGCTCTCTAGAAGAATTTCTAGACTCACATTAAAATAAACAAGAAGTTTAATCCCCGATCTAACAACAAATTTTCTTCACATGTAGGAAAGTGCTTTGAATGCAATGAACCGGGTCATATCGCTAAGGATTGCCCCAAGCTCAATGAGAAATACTTGAAGTACAAGAAGAAGAAAGCCATGTATGCCAGATGGGAGGAATCCGAACCAAGTGATTCGGATAGCAATGAAGAAGGAGCTAAACTTGCTCTTCATGATCACAACATTTGCTTCATGGCTTATGAAAAGGAGGTAGTTTCCGACACCGAAAGTGAATCCTTCTATATGCAATGTGATCTAGCTACGGCATTAGAGGAATTAAACATTGAGTTTAAAAGGATGTCAAAAGAATTTTCTTCCTTTAAAAAGTTGCATGCTTCTTATGATGCCAAACTAGAACAACTACAAACCTCTCTTGCTTTAAAAGATGAATTGCTAGGGGATCTTGATTTTAAAAACAAACAATTAAGATCTAAGATTGAAAGACTTAAAATTGAGAGTGGTAGGATTAGACCCACTCATGCTTATGCTAATTATCATTACCATGGTTGAAATAGATTTCATAGATCTTATGCTCCTACACACAAGAGAAATTTTGTGTGTACATATTGCATGAAATATGGTCATATTTCTATTCATTGTAGGATTAAAGATAATCATGATTTTATAGAATGACATGGGTACCCAAAGGTACCAAGATTACTAACCACCAAGGACCCAAGATTTGGGTACCTAAAGTTACTACACATTCATCTTTTGTAGGGAACATCACGAACACGGCGTAGAGAGATGTGGTACCTTGATAGTAGTTAATCACATCATATGACGGGCAACAAAGAGCTATTTACAACCCTATCAAGGATTGAAGGAGGTAGTATCTCCTTCGGTGGTGAAGAGAAAGGTAAAATCATTGGTATTGGATGTATTGGTAAGATACTCTCTTCCGTTATAGAAGATGTTTATTTGGTTAATGGCTTGAATCATAATCTTCTTAGAATTAGCCAATTGAGTGATAAAGGTTTTGATATTTTTTTTAAACCTGACAAATGCATTGTTAGCTCAAATGGAAAAACTATTTTTGTTGCAAATAGAAAATCTAATGTATACATTTTTAAGATGAATGAGCTATTAGATCAAGATGTCAAGTGTCTTGCGACGGTTGATGAAAACCCTTGGATTTGGCATAAGAGGTTTGGACATGCAAATATAAAATTGATATCCAAATTGTCCAAGAGGAATCTTGTTAAAGGGTTACCAAACTTGCATTTCATCAAAGATATCATATGTGAAGATTGTGCTAAAGGTAAACAAACTAAGTCTACCTTCAAATCCATCAATGAGGTATCAACTTCTAAACCCTTACAATTACTTCATCTTGATTTATTTGGTCCTATGCGTGTTACCTCTCTTGGAGGCAAACACTATGTTTTTTGTTATCATTGATGATTTTTCTCGTTTTACATGGACAATCTTTCTTGCAAGTAAAGATGAATGTTTTGAAGAATTTTCGAATCATGTTAAAAGAACTGAAAATGAAAAAGATTTGAAAGTTGTTAAAATAAGAAGTGATCATGGTGATGAATTTCAAAATATCTCTTTCTATGATTTTTGTGCGCATCGTGTGTTTTCCGCTCCAAGAACACCACAACAAAATGGTGTTGTTAAACAAAAAATCGAACCATACAAGAGATGACACGAACTATGTTAAACTCTTTTGATTTGCCTAAATATTTTTGGGCGGAAGCCGTCAATACGGGTTGCCATGTTTTAAATCATGTTTTGATTAGACCAAAGCTTAAAAAAACTCCTTATGAACTATTCTATGGCAAAATTCCTTTTATTGGATATTTTCGCATCTTTGGTTATAAATGTTTTATTTTAAATATAAAAGATCACCATAAAAATTTTGATTCTAAAATTTATGTTGGTATTTTCCTAGGATATGCACCTCGAAGTAAGGCTTATAGAGTCTTCAACAAACAAACTCTTGTTGTTGAAGAATCTATAAACGTTACTTTTGATGAGACTAATATTGGTTTACAAGTTGGTTTGCCTAGGAAAGATGATGATGATGTAAAGGGAGGATTGGAATTTTTGCAAATAAATGAAACACCCTCAATAGATATTCAAAATGATGTGGAAAGCACTAACAACATTCAAGAGCAAGAACAAGAAGATCTCCCCATAGCATAGAAATTTGCACCAAATCATCCAAAGGAGCAAATCATTGGGAATCCTTCATAAGTGGTTCTAACTCGCTCAAAGGCTTTGAGTGAGTGTGGTAATGTTTCCTTATTATCTCAATTAGAACCTAAGAAGATTAATGATGCTTTAAATGATGAATTTTGGGTTTTAGCTATACATGATGAACTAAACAATTTTTGAAGAAATAATGTTTGGAAGCTAGTTCCTAGACCTAACAATGCTAGTATAATAGGAACAAAATGGGTTTTTAGAAACAAACTTCATGAACATGGTATTGTTACTAGAAATAAAGCTCGTTTGGTCGCCCGAGGATACAATCAAGAGGAGGGCATAGACTATGATGAAACCTTTGCACCGATTGCAAGGTTAGAATCAATTAGGATGTTTTTGGCTTTTGCAAGCTTTAAAGATTTCAAATTGTTTCAAATGGATGTTAAAAGTTTCTTTTTAAATGATTTTATAGAAGAGTAAGTATATGTTGAGCAACCCCCTGGTTTTATGGATCATGCATTTCCTAATCATGTTTACCGGGTTCAAAAAGCTTTATATGGGTTGAAACAAGCTCCTAGAGCTTGGTATGCTCGTCTCTCTAGTTTTCTTCTTGACAATGGTTTCTCTAAAGGAAAAATTGCTCTTTTTGTGAGAAAAAGGAAAAATGATTTCATTTTAGTTCAAATATATGTTGATGATATCATTTTTGGTTCTACTAATGAATCATTATGCAAGGATTTTTTTTAAGTTATGCAAGATCATTTTGAGATGAGCATGATGGAAGAGCTCACATTCTTTCTCGGGCTCCAAGTCAAGCAAACTAAGGATAGGATTTTCATTTCTCAAAGCAAGTATGCTAGAGGATTGGTGAAGAAATTCAAATTAGAGAATTCTAAGCATGCACCAACTCCCATGAGTACAAGTGTCAAGCTTGATACGGATGATAGTGGTGAGGGTGTGGACCAAAAACTATACTGAGGTATGATAGGTAGTCTTCTTTATCTCACCGCTAGTAGACCCGATATCATGTTTAGTGTGTGTGCATGTGCTTGTTTTCAAGCTTCTCCTAAAGCATCTCATTTGATTGTCGCTAAGAGAATTATTAAATATGTTCATGGAACAATTGATCTTGGTTTATTTTATCCTAAAATCACTTCTTTTGATCTATATGGTTTTTGTGATGCCGACTTTGCCTGTTGTAAGGTAGATCGCAAGAGTACGACTGGTACATGTCAATTCTTGGGTAATTCCCTTGTCTCTTGGGCTTCCAAGAAAAAAAATTGTGTTGCCATGTCCACTACGGAAGCGGAATACATTGCCGCCGGCTTATGTTGTGCTCAAGTTTTTTAGATGAAACAAAGTTTAGTTCACTATGATTTAATTTTTTAAAATATAAAAATCTTTTGTGATAACACTAGTGCTATCAATATTTCAAAAAATTCGGTTTTGCATTCTAGTACCAAGCATATTGATGTGAGCCATCATTTCTTAAGCGATCATGTCGAGAGGCAAGATGTTTCCCTTGTGTTTATTGACATTAAATCTCAAGTAGCGGACATCTTTACCAAGCCTCTTAGTGAAGATGATTTTTGTCGCATAAGAAATGGTTTGAGTTTATGCCCTATGTAAAAGTTCTATTTGCTTGCTTGGTTAGGTGCATCTCATATGCATTTTTTTATTACCATTTCTTTTCTCCATTTTGATGGTGACAAAGGGGGAGAGATCTCCTCATTTGTGCACATAGTAAAGGGGAGCTCATAGATAGGGGGAGCACCTATCTATAAGCTATATTTATTTTACTCTTATATAATGGTTGGTTGTCATCATCAAAAAGGGAGAGATTTTTAGTCCTTGTGTTTTGATGATGTTTTACAACCACCATTATCGGTACTAATTGCTTGTTGAGTGATATTATAGTTAATATACATATCAAGCTTGTTAGTACCATGTATGGAGGATTGGATGGAATATGAGCAACAACGATGATATCCAAAGGAGGAGGAGGCATAGTGATGAAGCAATGTTAATTCAAGAACAACAAATACAATGAGAAGCTTCATCAACTCAAGATATATCAAGACTCAAAGAATTGTAATTCTATGTGATGATATTAGCTAGTTTTTTTTCTCTCTAGTGCTAGAATGTAGGCAAGTAGTTTTAGATTTTACTTGAAGCTATTGGGATATCTCACACACATTTTCTTACTTATATTTTTTTGAACGTTTTGACAAAATATCATTTTTCACAAGTATGAGGACCTTTTCATAAAATTCCTTTTCTAAACAGTTTGTTTTTAATGTCAAAAACAATTTACAAAGTTACACAATTTTTGGAAGTCATTTAAATATTTTAAAGATTTTTATATAGTCAAAAACAAGTTTTATAAATAGTGTCGTATGTATCAGTTCGCGGTCGACCGCCACGGTCAACCGTGTCTGTGTTCGTTTATGAGTGGGTACCAGAAACTTTCGCGGTCGACAGCCACGGTCGACCATAAGCTCGAATTTTCCCACGGTTGACCGTCACGGTCGACCGCAAAAGTCTCTGGAAAATTCTGAGCTTCGAAAGTGGCTCGCGGTCGACCGCAGCTTATTCAAACGGTCTTTTTAGTACAGATTTGAAGCGCCGATTTTTCCAGGTTTTGAGGGATTTGGGTATGGATTTAAGATGCTGTGTTTTATCCTATTTAAACCCACTATACTCCTTCTTCTTCAAGTGTCCCAACATTTTGAAATATCAGAGGTTTGTTTTTCCTGAGAGCAAACTTTCAAAACCTGATTTCCTCTGTTTTTAGTTTTATTTCCCAGCTTCAGTGTAATCTTTCTCTTTGCCATAGGTACATTGTAAAGAGAGAGTTTTTATACCATTACTACTGTTAAGAGCTTGATCTTGTAGAGATCAACTGTGTGGGAGTGAGATCTTGTGGTGATCAACTGTGTAGTTGTGAGATCTTGTGAAGATCGTTGTGTAGAAGAAGTTACGGCTTCCAAATCGGGTTGTGTAGTGGATTCTCCTCGAGAGTGGGGAGCGGGGACGTAGGTCAGCGGGCAGAACCTCGTTAACACATCGCGCGTCACTTGGATAACGATTTCTAACTCTATCTCATTTTCTATAGTTTTTCATTTTGTGGTTTGTTGCTTGTCTTAATTTTTATTGCACTATTATAGACTTAAGACCCTAATCACCCCCCTCTAGGGTCCAACAAATAGTACTGTGATCGATTTTAAATTTCACTTGTGTGCTTAGTGATCTTGTCCCGGTCTCAAAATTTTAGTATTGAGTTGGCGCATCAATAGAACTAAGATAAAAATTTTAGAATTAAAAATTTTAAAATTATTAGAACTCAAATCATTCTTATGGTTAATATAATTTGTGAAAATAAATTTATGTTAGTTCCCAAATATAAAATAATATATCTTTGAGTTTGAACAACATCTTTTTTGTCAAACAGGTTTATCTAAAACTTTGTAGTATATGTCGATGAAAGATTTGTTAATCCTTTCACTAGGAAAAGAGAGTAAATAAAAATTAGAAAAATTTAGGAAACTGTAATTATTTTAATTATTAAATTATTGTGAGTTTATTGGTAAAATGATATATAAATTATCATAAATTATACACACACACATACATACATATATACATATTATATATAATTGGACATTACTTATGTTGATATATATCTTTAAAAAATTGTGATCTAAAGATAATTGATTATAAGATCTATAAGTGTTTAGAAAAATATTTTCAGATTTAGAAAAATATTATTTTTAGATTACAATATTTATTTTTATCGTTTAATATATTTATGTTAGGTAATCAATCAAAATAATATAAAATCCATTTACTTTTATTAAAAAATTATATAAATGATAACATTTTAAATATTTTAGTTTTTTTGAAATAACTGATAATATTAATTCAGATTTGATTACATAACTTATAATATTAGTATTAAATAATTTATTCATTTTGAAAATTTGGTTCCAATTGGATTTTAAAATTTTGAAAATTTTAAATTAATAAAATGCAACATTGGTAAAAATTTCAGTATTAAATAATTTATAAAAATATCGATACAAATTATTCTGTTACATATCAATTGATTTTGTAAAACTATTTTGTTATATATTAAATAATTTTGTAAAATTTGTTTCTAATTTTTATATTCACTAATCTTGAAATTTCTATTATTTTAAAACTTTCTTATTAATTAATTACAAAAATAGTAATAATTTCGTTACAATTTTAAAAATAGGATCACGATCTAAAATTGAAAATTTTGTAGTGATTAGATTATAAAAAATTCAAATTTCATGATATTTCTACAAATTATATTAATTTTATAAAAATTAATATAAGTTATTTTCAGATGTTCTGAAAATAAAAAGAAATCAGTAGTAAGAAATATTTTTGCTGATCTAAAAAAAATTGAAAATTAGAAAATAATAATTCAAAAAATAGAAACATGAAAATTAGTAATAAATTTGATGCATATATTAAAAATTAAATTGGTTAGGAATTCTTACCTATGAATAGGTAGTCATCGACGATGTCCTTTGGACAATGATCAAGGAAATAACTAAGAGGATTTGAAAATTATTAAAACTCACGGATAAATACATGTTTAACACAGAGAAGCTCCAAAAACTAAAATTGTATAAAAAATTGCTTAAAATTTTAAATAAAATTGGCAGCCATATAAGGGCAATTATCACATAAATATTGAAAATAATAAATCCAATAATGTGACAAGTTCTTACCCGTGAGTATGTAGTAGTTGTTGATGCTATTGGGGAGGCAATTGAAAAATAGGGGGAATGATCCGAAAAAATAGTATGCAACATAAAATATTTTAAGAAAAAAAAATCAATCAATGGAAGTTAAAAGGGGAGGTTGTCAAGAAACTCACATAGATTGAGGGATAATGGAAAAGGATGGTGGTGAAAAGCCGATGGGGATTCTTTTCTGAATTATTTTCGGTAATATTTCTACTTTTTGGCCGTGGGAATTTTCTTGGTTAGTTTGTCATCAAGGCGGAAATTATGGGTATAATTCTAGAGAGACTTTAGGCATTACATGATTGAGGAGAATGACAGGAGAGAGAAAGAGAGAAATCTGTTGAGTTTGGATTCATTTTGGTGATAGAGGATTGATTGTACTAGAGAGATTTGTAATATGAGAGAGAGTGGATGGGTTGTTTAAAACGGATGGTTTAGATTTTTTTTATAGATTTAAATTATTTTGTGCTAGGAAGATGGACGGTGAGGATTTAGGACACGTGACATTTTTATTTGAGAAGAGAAATGATGATGTGGCAAGTTTTGGAAGGGTTTTAGCAAAGGCTTTTGGCTTGAGGTATACATATAGTAACAGATGTTTAGCTAATGTAAAATATACTGTAACCAAAATATCCATATAATAAATTTCATTATACCGAATACTTTATGTATTTGGGATTCATGCTGACTTTCGGAGGGGGAAAAATGTTTGAAATGGAAATGTCATCATCTGAAGATAGTGGAAAGCTTAGGAGGAGCTCACGACCTTTGGACAATAGTCAATTATACAAAATCTTGATTGATAAAAATTCAGTTATCTATCTTATAGCAAGTTGTAGTGGACTGCGTGCTGGAACAAAGAGTTATAGGAACTCAAGTCAGCTACCGCTATAATAACGATGAGCCAGCAGCCTAAGGTGCTTTATATTTTTCTTTTTCCAAGTTTGTAATGAATCAGCCTCTATTGGTCACAAAACCAATCACATAAAGCACCTGTACATGTCAAATAAATAACTGGTGACCGACTGGTTAAAACATGAAATTTGAAGGTGTATACATTTCTAAAAAAAAACAATAGTAGTAGTAGTAGTAATAATAAATGTATACATTGATTAAAGTATTATTCTTTTTTCTAGCGGATAAGATACACTTGATAATTATTTTTTAACCAAACATATCAAGATATTGTTTAGATTTCATTATTATTGTAATCTATTTCCCAAATGAACAAATTCAAGCATTGTGCTTTGTGTCTGACAACAAACACATCAAAAAGTATAGCACTTTGCTCCTTTGCTAAAATAATGCCTAATCTACAAGTGTTTAATTAGCTCATTAATTGACAGATCATCTTTATTTTTGCTCTGGATAGCATGAGTTTCTGAAAAGGAGGCTGCCCAGTTGGCTTGTACTCTCTCCACATGTACATTGATGTTGAAAAAGAAGAATGAAGCTGAAGGATAAAAATAAATGAAGAAAAAGTTACAGCAGCAGATGTGGTGGCTGCGCTATGGCATTGGCATGAGGTAAAAAGGGGCCTTTTCAAGCCCTTTGCCCTTTTGATGTTTTTTTTTAAGAAAAGGTTTGATGCTGAGATTTTTAACTACATGAAGATGAAGGGATTGGAAAACCTAAAAATTCGTTTTGAATATTCTAACTCTTTGCAGCGACAGCTGATTAAAGCACATCTCAACTAAACATTTAGTGTTTCTTCTCACATCTTTCTAATAGCTTAGAGTCCGGCTCTTTTAATCGAAAAACATGATCACCATGTTCTTTATAAACGAGCCAACAAATTCTGATGACCATACTCTCTCGTTTGCTTCTCTCCTATTCAACGAGATTCCATCCAAGAGCCAAGAAGTCTAAAAAACTTCTATTGGATTTGTCAGAATATGCGATTGAACTTCAGTTCAAAGTATGCACAGACCGAAAGGGTGATATGCCATTTAGGACATAGGTATTGTGAGGTCTTCCGCATAGCTTTACCCATTGAAGGCCATTGTCAATAAGTAGAAGATTAGGATATATAGCCAAAAACATACATGTTTTTTTTTAATAATTACCTTAAGAGGGATTACTATTGCCAAAATTATCTGAATGTGGATATTACAAGGCAAAGTCGTATTGCTTTTCACAAAATTGGAGATTGCAGCTTATAGCAATGGAGTTTAATGTGGGATGAAGACTGTCGTGTTTTATGAGCTATTTAGGTTCAAACCAATATCAGCTGGCAATTGTCTAATTCAAGAAAAAATATAGGAGGAGACAAGTGATAATTATTTTTAAGGTGAAGAACACAAGTGATAATTATTTAGTCACTAAGATGTATTGCTTATTTATGTAAATTATCAGAATACTTCTATTAGAACCCCGAAAAAAGTAGACTAAAAGATATGGACACTAATTATTGTGACTGTTATGCGCAGTGGAACTCGAAAACCAAACAAATCGCACACAAAAGAACACGATAGATCACAACTAATATAACCCAAAGCACCAATCACAGCAAGACACACGAATTTACGTGGTTCGGCAAGTTGTCTACGTCCACGGGGTAAGGAGGGGGGAGTTTATACTATTAGAAATCAAGAGAATACAAATAGGTTACAAATCTTACCAAAACTCACAAAATAAGCTCTCTAGATCTCTCTCAAAGCCTCCTACAATGGATGCAACAAAATACCCTCTTCAGCAGCTCAAAACCCTCCTTACATAACCCTAAAATTCGTGGTTAGGGTTATATACAAGCTCACAACAAAACAGGTCTGGAAAACTAAACCTAGCCCAAACCCTCATCGCGGTCGACCGTAGAGCACATATCACAGTCAACCATAAACACTCCAGACAGTTTCCCAACTTCTAGGTTCGGGAGCGGTCGACCGCCAAAAATCCAAAGCCATACTACAATGTTGTGTGCATTGCGGTCGACCGCAGCGCCCCGTGTGCGGTCGACCGTGAAACTGCCTGCTTGTTCCCTCATGGATTTTTACGTTATTTCTATAATTCTCCACCTCAGCGAATGTTTTACCAAAACTAAGCCGACACCAAAACATCCAAACGTCCCACTTGTTGCGTCCAGTACACCATGGAATCAATCCATGACAACGGACTCAATCCATAACAAGTTGGGAACCCAAAAGAGAGCGCAAACAATCTCCAACCCCCCCCCCCATCGAAAGCAACTAATCCAACCCGACTGCATCTAAACGATTGCCTACGTATCCTCTTGCCCAAGGAATCAAGCCTTCACGTAGTTCACCCAAATGACCGTCATCGGCCTCAACATCGAAGAATGTTCAATAGATTCAAATAATGACCAAACTTGACATCCAGAATAACTTTGGTCAACATATCAGTAGGATTGTCCTTAGTGTGGACTTTCTCCAACATGATCTCTCCATCATCCAATACGTCATGTACAAAGTAAAATCTGACATCAATGTACTTCATGCGTGCATGATAAACTTGATTCTTTACCAAATAGATAGCTGGCATGCTATCACAAAATACCTGAATAGTCTCCTGTGCAATCCCCAAGTCCTTCAACAGTCCATGTAACTACAAAGCCTCTTCCACAGCTTCAGTCACTGCCACATACTCTACCTCTGTAGTAGAGAGAGCCACTGTAGACTGAAGTGTGCATCTCCAACATACCGGTACACCAGCCAATGTAAATACATAACCTGTAGTGGACCGACACTTATCAAGATCTCCAGCATAGTCAGACTCTACATAACCAATACAATCCTGTCCTGTCTTCTCATTCTTCTGAAACATTAAAGCAACATCTATGGTACCTTTAACATACCGTAGAATCCACTTCACGGCCTCCCAATGACCCTTCCCGGGGTCGTGCATGTACCTAGATACCATGCTCATGGCCTATGACAAATCTGGCCTAGTACACTGTTTGTGGGAAAATTAGAAGAATAATTACGAGAAAAGTATTTGATTTATTCTCTCTAACTGATTTAGAAAAAGAATGGTTTATAATTCTCTCAAAGTAATCTCTCTAACAAGCTTAGAAAAAGAAATTACAAATATTCTCAATCGGAATCCCGATTTACAAAAGAGAAGAAGATCGACGGAGATCCTCCTCTTTGTTTAAGACTGGGTCTTTACGGTGGCGATGAGATGCCTCCCTCGATGTTTGTATTAAGTTGCTTCTCATTGACGATCCGACGTTTTACCTCGCTAGAACAAGGTTTCTTCCTCTTGATTGATGTAGAGGAGGACTTACGTGGCAAGTTTGAAACTCTTAACTAGTTTAAAAACTCAAAGCGAGTTTAAACTTTGTAACAGAGTTGATTTGAACCAAAAATCGGTTATAAGCCAAGAATGAAAGCTCCGAGAATAGCTCCTAAAGATGAATCTCGATCTCCTTGGTGATTTTGATCTCTCGAGATTGATCTCCTCTTTTTTTAGCTGCCGAAAGAGGATGAATTAAAGATCCCTTTGCTGATCTCTAGATCCGAAAATGCTTAAAGATTCAAAGATCTCCCCAACTAAACTGATTTTTAGTTATTTATAGGGGATTAAGGGGTATAACTGCCCCCTTAATTCGCTCCTAAGTGGGGCTAAATGGGATATAATCGCCCTCCTTAAATCACTCCTGAGTGGAGTGGTGATCCCCTCAGATTGTGGAAAACGGTTTTGAAACTACTCAGCTCGTATTTGAACGAGTCAAACACAAGAACTGCATTCTGGCATGAATTTTGCGTTCAAACGCAACGTCTGGAAGCTGCGTTTGTAGCATTTGGGGGCTACGTTGGCAGCTTATTGGAAGTTGCATTGGCAGCTTGGAAGCGACGTTTGGCAGCAATTTGGAAGCTGTATTGGTAGCTTGTTGAAAGCTGTGTTGGCAGCTTGGAAGCTGCGTTTGGCAGCGGATGGAAGCTGCGTTGGTAGCTTTCGGAGGCTGCGTTTGTAGCCAGGTTTGAACTGCATCTGTGGGGTTGAGCTACGTTAGTGATGGCAGATAAGGAGCTACGTCCGCGGTTGAATTGGCGCTACGTTTGTTCTGCTGTATTTGCACTGCATCAGTGGCTGTGAACACGGTGCGTCTTGATACTGGTACACATGGAGGACCTCTGCGTCTTGATGCTAAAACATGAGGAGGACTTCCGCATCTTGATTTAAGGAGACCATTAATTTGTAGTCTCTTTTTATTAGAGCGTTGCAAAGATCGTTATTTTGTAATCTTTGCTTTAGCTCTTTGATATGTGAGAGTCGTCAGATTGTAACTCTCGATGTTGTGAAGACTATTGATCAGAGCTTTCATCGGTTATTGTGAAGGTCGTCAGATTGTAACCTTCATCGATCTACGTGAAAGTCTTTAAATTATAGTCTTCTGATAGCCGTTAAATTATAACTTCCATCATCGGTGTTTGATGGGAATTAGCTATCTGTAGTAATTTTTAGACAGCCTACTTACACGCCATCTCGTATATCAAGCTTGTAGGCATCAAAAATTGCCGATAGGTCCCCGAACATAGCTCGGTGTCAACGAGCGGCGATCGAACGTCACTACCCGGTTCACAAGATCTCAAATGATGCCGGTGAGCGACTGAAGCAAACCGACGGATTACGTGAACCACAGAATGTCAGAATCGCAAGGATACGGGTTGACCGAAAACCCCGCTATCACTGCAATCAGATCAACGCCCGCTGCGCCTCGACCACCCCACAGATAATCCAACCATCGGGGC
>BQKN01054921.1:0-18217 GCA_022839385.1 Asparagus kiusianus | reverse complement strand
ATGCATATGCACATACATGAATGAAATTAATAATAGATACATGCAGAGCATAATAGGATTCCGTATCTTAAAATATATTTCATACTTCATAATTCAAATGCATAAAATTTTTAAATTATTCTATTATAAGAGGTTACAAATTGGTTGCCTACAAAGGAGACCGTCCAAATTTAAATCGGTTGCCTACAAATGAGACCTTCCAAATTTAAATTGGTTGTCTACAAAGGAGACCTTCCAAATTTATGTTGCCATTTTCTAGTACCACCTCTTATACAAATAATAATAATAATAATAATAATAATAATAATAATATTTGTACATACGTGCTTTAAAATTTTCAAGTGCATTCTTGCATAAAACCTTGTAATTAATCATGTAACAAATGCAAGTTATCTAAAAGACATATGAACATTTATTGCAATATTCATCAAAATGCAATAAAAGTGATGAACTTTACATTTGAAGATTTGAAATATAATCCACCATATAAAATAAAATTTTAAAAGATGCACCTCTTTGATTTGGTTCGCTCATATATTGATCATTTATCATTAGGCAATATATGATGCAAGAAGCGTAATTAAATAAATGCATATGAATTTTTTTTTTCATAATTCCGGTCCTCTTATTCCAAACAAAAAACTCCTAAAGTGAAAAGATTAAAGTTTTACCCGGGTAGTTAGCCAGGTAAGGATAGTAATAGAGGTTGATCAAAGATCAATTAAGTACCTCGTTCCTTGCAGAGCGCGTTACGCAACTCCTAAACCTTGCCTTAGACACCAACTAATCCAAAAAAACTTAAACCGGTTCACTCAATGAGTTTTTGTTCCTTAACAGTATATAGAAACTTCAAAATATTTTCTGCAAGCATTTGATTTGCCTAAGCAATTATACTGCAAACATATGTTGGATAATGCCGAGGAGGGGTTTACCTATTGATGTTCGAACCTCATGATTTTCATGTATTGAGAGTAAAAACTCATCTGCTGCAGACAACTGTCACTTAAGTTGCTGAACAAATCTGCATTCACTTTTACCACCTTCTGTACTAAGCTTATCAAATGCATAAACACTCCAAAGTATGGAATTGTAAGTAATAGAAGGCACCATATTGATAGCTTAAAGAAATGAAGGCATTAAACCATGAACAAGTTTAAATATTTCAAAGCATGTATGCATAAAGAGTTAGTTCTCTTTATTCTTGTCAAAACCATGCATATAAAATTTGCAAGAATAAAAATGTGCATTGCTGCAAATTTTCAAATTTATGGCATGTTTCAAATGCGAGCATATTCACTAGCACAAGGGGATAAGGGTAGGTTTTAGATGATTCTAACAAATATAAACTAGGCTTTTAGAAACCAATAAAGGTTCTTTGATATTCGTAACTTGCAATAATTATTGATTATAAAACAACTATAAGATAAATGTAATTAACTGTTAAATTAAATTAACAGAAATATTTTGCTACAATTTTTTAATTATTAATTTTTTTAATTAAAAAAAATAACCAAAACTGTTTACATGAACAGTAACTTTTAAATAAAAGGAACAGTAACGTTTATAAAATAAATGAACAGTAACAGTTACATTTTGTGAACAGTAACAAATTTTTTTTAAAAAAATTAACAGTAATTAAAGCAACTAATTACAAAATTTAATTTATTTAGGTGTAGGCATCGAAAATTGCCGATAGGTCCCCACAAACAGCTCAGTGTTAACGAGCGACGATGAACGTCACTACCCGGTTCACAAGAGTTCAAACGACGTCGGTGAACGATTGAAGCCAACCGACGGACTACGTGAGCTGACAGAATGTCAGAATCACGGGGATACGGATTGACCGAAAACCCCACGATCACCGCAATCGGGCCAACGCCTGCCGTGTCCCGATCACCACACTGGTAAACCAACCGATGGGACCTACAGAACTCCTCGACGGACTTCCAACACAACCGGAATCAATCAAATCTAAGTCCAGATAAAAGTACTACAGCGGAATCAACTAAAAAGCGCCCGAAGGAGGTGTGTCTCGGCATAGGGGCCAAGACACCCCAAGGGGTGTCTTTGGGCCGCGCCGTGGACACCTCCCCCCTACCTTCTTGAGAGCTATAAATAGCCCCCCTTGGCCTTCATTGTGGAGGGCTGATTTCTTTGGAGTTGAAGGCAAAGGCTCTGAATTCAAGGCTGAATTATCTTAGCCAAGGATTCTCCTTTGTTCTGAAGCGGCGAAGCCCTGCCGGAGAGCAGAGTCTGAAGGTTTTTGAAGCAGCGAAGCTCTGCCAAAACAAGGAGTAAGGAGTTCTTCATCAGTCTCCTTCATTCACCCCCTTCCATTTCCTTAGTGCTGCCCATTAGCGGTGACCACTAAGAAGAGCTAGTGTCTCGTTTTAGCCGAGACATAAGCTTATAACTTCTAGATCTCACGCGGATCGACGAAGTTCTGTTTCTATATCCCTTTGCGGATAGACGAAACTCTGCCGGATTATACCGGAAAGGATCTTGAAGAGTCGGCGGTCCACGGATATCGACATCCCCGTCACAGGCCAACAACCCACGCAAGCGAGACCGTACCAAACCGGGCTCTCGTGTTTATTTTCGATAAAGTTGTAATATCTCTTGTTTTCATTTAATCTCTGTTGTAACGATTGAAGTTGTAACAGATACCAAAGCAATGAAAACAGCAACTTTTGAAGGAAACAAGCTGGCGACCACAGTGGGAGCCGCCGATCTCGCTGCCGAGATCGGAGTGACGCAACCGGCCTTCAAGATCCGGGTGAATGAAGAGATCGAATACGAGTTCGATCAGAAGAAGTTCGAAGAGTACCTCTCCTCCTCCTCCTCCAGATCCGCCTCTCCGCAACGGCGTAGAAAGAATTCATCTCCCAAAAGGGCTCGCGGGATCTCCAACTCCTCAATCCGAGACTCCGCCATCGCTGCCACTACGCCCGTACCACGCAACGGCCCCGCGTCGATCAGCGTGGTTAAGGCTGTAGATCCGGCCCTCACAATCGCCACAAAGGTGATAGGTGATGCTGCTCCAACTCCATCAAAGAGAGCGATCCAAAGACGCCGCCAACGCCTCGCTCAACAGCTCGCCAGGGCTAAGGAGTCCAAAGATGGAGTGCGCTATGCAGAGGACTTAAAGTCGAGGCAGCGACAAGAGCAACGGCAAGCAATCAACCTCCCCTCCCAATCAGGAGCGAGTGAGTGGATCCGCGTCAAGAGGAACCGCTCCACGCTCGAGGAGCGAATCAAGAAGCGCCACGCTCTACTTGCACATGCCCGGCTCCTCCTAAAGAAGGCGGAAGAGATGCAGCAAGGAACGGTGGTCAAAACACCGTCCACAAGCAAACTGGTGTGGGTACGCAAAACAAACCCAACACCTCAAACCAAGAAGGGCAAAATTATCGCCCAAAGTTCAGCCAAACCAGAGTCTGCTCCTCCTGTACCGGCACCATCAACGGAGCCAGGTAAAAAGGGGAATCATTCAAGATCCCAGGTTCCTTTGTCGGGTCGCCTCGGTCCCTTACCGGAGAACCGAGGTAGAATACCCGTCAAAGAACGGCTGGGACCATTGAAAGGTCCCCAAGTTAAAGATCAGACTGGGGGTGGAGGTAATCCCCCCAAGAAAATTGACAAAGGGAAAGCCCCTATCACCGACCGCATTGAGGTGCGAGTCGAAACAAAAGAGCCCGTTCAGTTCATACGCTCACAAAAGCGTAAAACTGAACGGGCCACTCTTGAAAAATTTAACCAACCATCTCATCCTCAAAAGGAAGCACACTCATCCGAGGATGAGCGTGTTGTATCGGGGAACACCCACCAGCACTCTGTAGGTTGCCCCGCCGAGAGGTCGAGTATCCAAGGGTGTCGGTCAACATGACTGGCAAGGGAAATTCAGCACAACCCTTCAGCATAGAACAGCTGGCCGAGATATCCCGGTGCATGACGCGGTTACGGCCCGGAACCAGCGGCCAAAAGAACTACCAAAGGGTGCCAATTGGACTCTCCCTAGAAGAAGAAGAATCAGAGGCTGATTCGGACTCTTGCTCAGCGATGGCATCCGATGACACGGCGTCGAGTGCGGGTCAACCTTACGAATCACTCATGATCAGTGCTGAACAAATGTCCAAGATACTTGAAGAAGCCCTGGCCAAGCAAAAGGAGAGCTTCAAGTTCGAAATGGAGATGACCCTGCAGCGGATGAGGGAGATGCACGACCAACAGATTGCGGCGTTGACAGTCCACCAAGGAGAGCCAAATCGACGCAATCCAGAAGAGAATGAACGGGAGGCGGATAATCTCAACATCCCTCCTGTCAACACTGACAATGGGGGTGGTCCCGCAGAAGAAAATGCCAAAGAGGACCACGTCGTCTCTCCCAGAAGCCACTCAAAGGCCGAGACGAGCGATGACAAGAAGATGAAAGACCTGGAGAGCAAGATCAATGCGTTGATGAGTGCTCAAGAGGTAAAAAGGTCTGGTATACCCTGCCCCTATCCAAGGGAGTGGGAATCGATCCCATATCCGGCAAAGTTTAATCTGATTAACTTTACGCCGTTTGATGGGAAGGGTTCCCCTACCCAGCATTTAATCTACTTCAAGTCTCATTTAGGAATCATTTCCGGAAATGAGCCCCTCATGGTGCGGTCATTCGTCGGCACTCTTCGCGGAGCTGCCTTCGATTGGTATCGCCGTCTCAAGCCTGGAAGCATCAATGGCTGGGATGACATGGAGGACATGTTTTTAACCAATTTCTTTGATGATGACACCGAGGTTTCAATCGGTACGCTGTTCGATGAAAAGCAAAAGAACGGCGAGACGGTTGAAAACTTCGTGAAGAGGTTCCGGAACAAAGCTATGAATTGCAGGGATCCGGTCAGCGAGGATTTCATCCTTGAGACTTGCCACAACAATTTGACGCTCGACATCCTTGAAGCCATGGGAATGGCGCCATCCAAAACCTGGAAGGACCTGAAAATGCGGGGAGAGCGAGCTGAACGATTCCTCAAGAGGAAAAAGGCAGAGAGGGGACAAATACCCAACAATGCCCCGCAACCAAATTTTACCCCCAAGGGTAAAGGGAAGGCGCATGCGAATGCGGTAGTCGCAAATCAAGTCTTTGAAGTGCAAGCACAACCGCAACAGCCGCAACAGCCGCAGCAGCCGCAACAGCAGCAACAGAGGGCGCCTCAACAACCCAGGTGGCAGCAACAGCCCCAGAAGCAAAAGGTTGGGGAGCCAAGGTTCCCAAAAGTCTACTCATTCAAAGAGGATGAAATCCCGGGTATTTTCAAATACCTCGTGGAGAACAACAAGATCAAGCTGCCGCCAATTCAGGATCAGGAAGATGCCAAGAGGATCAACGATCCAAAATATTGCGCATTTCACAGAGCAGTGCACCATCCTACCAAGGTGTGCTACGCTCTCAAAGATAAGATTCAGGCCCTAATCGATGTTGGGGTTATCACCATGAAGCAACCCAAAGAGAAGAAGGTGGGTGCAAACACCGTATCCATTAGCTTTGGATCTGTTCCCTCGAGTTGGTTCCAACACGAGTCGGTGATCAAAGCGGCGGTGAAGACGGTGAATGATGATCCGCATCAGCAGCGTCAGAAAGGGCTTGTGCCACACACAGCCCCAAATGGCGAGATCTTGTGGGTTCATCCGGACTTGATCGCAGATGAACAGTGGGCAACGACCTCTTCCACAAAGAGCAAGAAGAAATCGAAGAGGAAGGGCAAATCCTGTTACGGGGCCTCTGCTATACCGGGGGTGGATGACGACAAAATTCCGACCTTTCCACTTTCTGAAGATGAACAGGAAGCTTTTGCAACCCGAAGCGGGAACGAATATCACTTCAAGTATCCGGACGCTACCGAGCAGTTGGGTACCAAAACCCCACCTTCCAAGACATTGGCGGAGTTGGGAATTTCAGCAATTCCCCCAACACCTGTGGTGGCTACGGAGAGAATCCCGCAGAAGGATAAGGGAAAAGAGCCTGTACGTCAAGAAGCTCAGAACCCGAGACCGTCTCGATTCAATAATCCAATTGGACGAGACAAACCGGGGAATGCAAGCTCTCAGCCCCATTTCGACATTATGGCGCAATTGGCCAACATCCCGGCCAGGATAACTCTATACGAGTTGCTGCGGTTGTCGAAAGATACACGGAAGGCACTTCAAGAAGCCTTGAGTGATTCCGAAGCCTTCTTGACTCGGATCAAGCCATCTTCCGAAGAACCGGAGTCCTCAGCTCAACAATGCAATCTGGTGGCTCATCACTTTCCCTGCATCTCTTTCACCAAAGAAGACATGCAGACAAAGAACTCCAATCATGATAGGCCGTTGTACTTCACCGGGCATATTGGCTCCAGCGTTGTCAACCGGATCCAAGTCGATCCGGGTTCCGCTGTGAGCATCATGCCATTCCGATTGATGCATCATCTCGGAATCCCGACTAGCAAATTAGCGTCCACTGGCACGACGATTTACGGATTCAACACCAGCGGGTCTAGGCCCTTGGGAAAGATCCGAATTAAGTGCCAGATCGGGGATTTGAAGTCGGAGGTCACATGCTATGTGATTGACGCGGAAACTTCCTATAATTTGCTGTTGGGTCGACCTTGGATCCACGGTAACCTTATAGTCCCGTCTACACTGCATCAATGCTTCAAATATGTGGGCACAGATAATGAAGTCAAGACGGTGGTCGCGGATAAGCAACCGTTCAAGGGATTGGAGAATTATTTCACCGATTCCCTTTTATACGGCGCTGAATCCGATACTGAACCATCGGCCCAAGGAACGGACAGCGGAGATGAAGCTGATACCGAACCAGGGCTTGATTACGATGGCGGTTTTGTTTTAAACGACATTGTACCCATTGTAATCAATCTTGACGATGATGAATCATCGGAAGATAGTTGTAATTGGCAACTTGCCGAAGAGCTATCAATAAACGATGATTTAGAGTACTCGACGGGTCTCGATGATATCACCAACGAACTCTATACTAACCCCGATCTTTATATGCCTCTTCAATCATTTTGTTTGACGAAGAAGCAGGTGCACGACCCTTGCGGAACAACACTCATCATCCCCGCAGGGATTGGGGGTGGAAAGGAAGTCGTCTACGGCAAAGGAAGAGCATCTCCGATACCCAACCACTTCCTGGAAGAGGAAGACGACGATGATAAACCAGCCCGTCATCTATCCAAGTACGATGCGAAAGCACGCAACATGATGGAAAGGCACGGCTATGACTTCAAGATCGGAGAGGGTCTTTTCTTTGGTCGAGGCCCACGGGTTCCACCCCGGATGGCCTATGTACCGAAGGGAAAACCCGATAATTACTATCGCCACAAAAGAGGTCTAGGCTATGTCTCATCAGATGATGAGTGTGGCTGGCAAATCATTGACCAAATTGCTAACAAGACTAGGAAAGGATATTCTTCCGACTCTTCGGGTTGGGATTCCGACGCTAGTCTTGGCGATGTGTTTAAAAAGCTAATGTCGAATATGGTCACGGTTGATCCAACGACAATAGAAGAAGATGATGAGATGCCGACATGGGAAGACCCGTGGGTTCATCACTTAAGCATGCAGTATGGCGACCGGTTCGAGCAGAGAGAGCCTCCTACCGAAGACCAAGTCGTTCAGGTGAATATGGGCAGCGAAGAAAATCCGAAGCCAATATTCATCAGCGATAGCCTCTCACCTGAAGAGAAGGAAGAGTTGATTTCTCTTATCCGGGAGTACATCGACGTATTCGCCTGGAATTATGAAGACATGCCAGGTCTCGACCCAAACGTAGCAGTGCATCGTCTCAACATCAAGCCGGAGGTCAAACCAATCAAACAACAACAACGACGGTTTCGTCCGCAAATGATGGAAGCGATCGAAGCTGAAGTCAAAAAGCTCGTTGATTCGGGATTTATCCGAGAGGAGCAACATCCCGAATGGCTTGCCAATATTGTTCCGGTCCTAAAGAAGAACGGGAAGATCCGGATATGCATTGACTTCAGAGATCTCAATGCAGCTTGTCCAAAAGATGATTTTCCTCTCCCCATCACGGATGTTATCATCGACAACACGTGTGGGTTTGAAAGGATGTCCTTTATGGATGGTTTCTCTGGTTACAACCAGATAAAGATGCATCCAGATGATGAGAAGCACACCGCGTTCCGAACACCTCTCGGCGTCTTCTGCTACACAGTCATGCCCTTCGGCTTGAAGAATGCAGGTGCTACATATCAGCGAGCCATGTCGAAGATCTTTCAGGAGCATCTCCGAAAGACAGTTGAATGCTATGTGGATGATCTGGTCGTAAAAAGTCGTGATAAGAAAGATCACATCAAAGACTTGAAGACCATGTTCGACTTGATGCGGGCCCATCAGTTGAAGATGAACCCTACCAAGTCTTTCCTCGGAATGTCCAGTGGCAAATTCCTGGGATTCGTCGTCACCACCAAAGGTATTCACATTGATCCGGATAAAGTGAAGGCTATCAATGAATTGCAACCTCCGAGGAACCTCAAAGAACTCAGAGGACTGCAAGGGCGATTGGCTTATATCCGTCGATTTATCTCGAACCTTTCGGGGAAGTGCCAACCGTTCTCCAGGCTCACAAAGAAGGGCGTGTCATTCGTATGGGACGATGCTTGTCAAAAGGCGTTCGAGAGTATCAAAGAATATCTCTCGAAACCTCCCGTACTCGTTGCACCGAAATCGGGCAAACCGTCCTTGATTTATGTCAAGGCGACGAGCCACTCATTAAGTGCATTGCTTGCACAAGATGACGATAACGGTCACGAGCAGGCGGTATACTACTTAAGCCGAACCATGGTGGGCGCAGAATCTCGATATCCCATGATTGAGAGGGAATGCCTAGCATTAGTGTTCGCCATCCAGAAGATGCGGCATTATTTGGTTGGACAAACTATCTACGTCATCTCCAAAGTTAACCCGGTCCGAGTATTCATGACTCAACCGGCTTCCATGAGCTGGCGATTAGCAAAGTGGGCTTTACTCTTGTCCCAATACGATCTGCACTTCAAGCAGCAGAAGTCAGTAAAAGGGCAGGCCATCTGCGATCTCCTGGCAGCTAATCCAACTACGGACGCCGCCGAGATATACGACGACTTACCTGATGAAACCCACGAAGTCAACGCAACTTCGCACCAACAAGTGTGGCGTTTGTACTTCGACGGCGCTTCACGAGCAGCTAATGCCGCAGGTACTCCTGGATGTTCTAAGGTCTCCTCCGGAGTTGGAGTAGTCTTAGTTTCCCCAGGAAAACATGTGATGCCTCGAGCCTACTCATTAACAGAGCCATGCTCGAATAATGTGGCAGAGTACAACGCACTGATTATAGGCCTCAACTTCGCCAAGGAGCTGGGGGTTGAGTATCTCGAAGCCTTCGGTGATTCTCAACTAATCGTCAAACAAGTTCAAGGGGAATACGAAGTCCGAAGTCAGGATTTAATTCCTTATCACAAGATGGCAGTGGAGCTAGCGGAGTCGTTTGAAGGATTCTTCATCGAGCACGTTCCGCGGCTGCAGAACACCTATGCAGATGCGTTAGCAGCTTTAGCTGTGTCCTTGGCACAGCCTCCCGGAACAGAGCAATTTGTTACGGTAAGAACGCACCAACTCTTAGTACCACTTCATGATGAAAATAGCAAGGAGGAAGAGGCCCAGGAGGTGCACACAACTCAGGCTGAGTTTGAACCCCGAGATTGGCGCTTCCCCATCATCGACTACGTCTTGCATGGAATCTTGCCAGAAGACGTGAAGGAGAGAGAGTCGATCAGACGAAGAGCTCCGAGATTCTACTATAATACAGAGAATCGAACGCTATACCGCAGGGGGTATGATGGCGTGCTGGCACGGTGTCTATCAACCAAAGAAGCTGAAGAAGTGCTTAAAGAAGCACATGAAGGAGAGTGCGGCGCGCACCAGCCCGGTCCCAAGCTCTATGATCGCATCAGGAGAATGGGATACTTTTGGCCCTCTATGATGCACGAGGCAATCGTATACGCCCGGAAGTGTCACGCATGTCAAGTACATGCGAATTATATGCATCAACCTCCGGAGCATCTGCATCCTTCGGTTACGTCATGGCCGTTCGAGACTTGGGGAATGGACATTGTTGGTCCTATAAACCCCCCTTCGGTTAAAGGTGACCGGTTCATCCTGGCGATCACTGATTACTTCTCCAAATGGGCTGAGGCAGTCCCACTCAGAGAAGTCAAGACGAGCAACGTCGTTGCATTCATCAAGCACCATATCATCTACAGGCATGGTGTTCCAAGGCGAATCATACACGACAACGGTCCTCAATTTATCAGCAACGCCTTCATAAGGTTCTGCGAAAAGTTCAAAATTCAGGACATCTCGTCAACAGCCTATAACCCCACAGCAAACGGGTTGGCTGAGGCCTTCAACAAGACTATCATAAAGCTCTTGTCAAAGCTTGTGAAAAATAACAAGCGGGATTGGGATGATAAACTCGGAGCAGCTCTATGGGCCTATCGTACCACGGTACGTACACCGACTGGCGCAACCCCGTACTCATTGGTGTATGGATGCGAAGCCGTTCTCCCTTTGGAAATCCAAATTCCATCTCTTCGGATCGCTCTTGCAACTCAGATGACGACCGAAGAACAGCATCAGAAGCGCCTCGAAGAACTCGAGATGCTCGATGAAAAGCGCCTGGAAGCTCAGCAGCATATTGAGTTTTACCAAGCCAGAATTTCTAGAGCCTTCGACAAAAAAGTTCGACAAAGGAGTTTTAAGGAAGGGGACTTGGTCTTAACCGAGAAACGTCCTATGATCCTTAGCTCCAAGAAGAAAGGCAAATTCGAACCCAAATGGGAAGGACCGTTCGTAGTGGAAACAGTTTACTCGAACGGCGCCTATCGCCTAGTCACCAAAGATGGTGATCGGCTCATGATGCCAATAAATGGCAAATTTCTGAAAAGATACTATCCTTAGTATCCTCAGAAGGATTGAGGTACCGGGAAGTTCCCGGAAGAATACCACATCGGGGTATTCTTAGGGATAACCCGGTCGCTGATAAGCAAGAAATCAATGTTCGAATTCCGAATATTCTTGTTTGTCAGAATTTAACTCTCACAAACACTCTTTTGCTGAGATGAGATCTAATCGTTGATTCTCCCCTCGCAGAACTTTCAGTGGTTTCTGACCACTCATAGTCTCCACCACACCATTCCAGTTTGGTCAAACCTTACGACAGTTAGGACCAAAGCCAAATTCCCCTCTCGATTCCGTCAATGAACGAGAGGTCCACAAATCGAGTGATCAAATCTTCTTTCGGTTATGATCATTCTCACGCTCCCCACTTGGTCAAACCTTACTACAGTTAGGACCACAACCAAAATCCCCTCTCGATTCCTCCAATGAACGAGAGGTCCACTTTCAATTCAAATGACCAAACCTTACGACAGTTAGGGTCGTTTGAACCTTTCGATTCGATAATCAAACCTTACGACAGTTAGGATTATCCGAGTCTTTTCGATTCTCGGAGTGGAGATCCCACTCTTAGTTTCACCTGTCGGATCCTGGGGGTGGAGATCCCACCTCGAGTTTCCTTTCCTGCTGAAGATAGAATATAAAATTCTTCCTCTTCAGAGTCAAATGACCAAACCTTACGACAGTTAGGGTCGTTTGAACTTCTCGATTCGAGTAACCAAACCTTATGACAGTTAGGGTTATCCGAATCTTTTCGATCCTGGGGGTGGAGATCCCACCTCGAGTTTTCTTTCTTGCTGAAGATAGAATATAAAATTCTTCCTCTTCAGAGTCGAATGACCAAACCTTACGACAGTTAGGGTCGTTCGAACCTTTCGATTCGATAATCAAACCTTACGACAGTTAGGATTATCCGAATCTTTTCGATTCTCGGAGTGGAGATCCCACTTCTAGTCTCCCATCTTTCCCCTGTCTTTGCTTTTAGAAAAGACAGAGATGAAGTCAGCGCCTAACACGCGTTGCCGGGTAGTCTTTCCCGTGAGAAAGACGAAGTCTATGTATTCAAAATCATAGCACTAAGTCTAAGAGAAGCAATTTTCTTAGCACAACGTTACATGCGGAACGGATTTAGACAATCCGCATGCTAGCCCGATTCAAACGGTAGTCGGTAAAGGCGCGTCAAACCCTTTGAGGGCTGGGGGTTTGCCAAAAACCCCAAAGTCTATACCTAACACGTATAGCCGGTTTGAAATCTTTTCCCGATTGAAAAAAGTTACCAGGGCCTAAACCTGGGGAATTCTATCCCGAAGCCTAAGAAGGGATAAGTCTATACCTAACACGTATAGCCGGTTTAAAATCTTTTCCCGACTGAAAAAAGTTACCAGGGTCCAAACCTGGGGAATTTTATCCCGAAGCCTAAGGAGGGATAAGTCATCGCCTAATACGCGGTGCAAGGTACCCTTTGCCCTATAAGAATGATGGAGTTTTACAAATTCAAAGTCATAACATTAAGGGCTGGGGGTGTAACAAAACATCATGTAAAAAGAAGCAAAGACGGAGTCTCAAATAATAAGATCAGCACAAAAGCGTACAACAACAAGTTCGTCAACCCGAAGGCAGCCGACGGCTAAGAATATGAGACTCTAAACCGGAAAGCCTGTCCATATAGCTCTGCTCGAACTCAGCCTGCAAGCTAGCTCGGACAGAATCCTCAGAACTGCTCAAGACCTCCGCGGCTTCAGTTCGCAGCTTCATCAACCCCTCCTGTGTTGATCCCAGCTTGTCGAGCGTCCACTCACGAGAACGCTCCAATCCAACCAGGTCCTCGGTGATTATAGCAGCAGACTCTTCGGCACGTCCCAAGGCCTCCTTCAGCCTAGCTATCTCTGCACGAGTGGAATCTAGGGAGCTGAGTAACTCGCCTCTGCTGGTGTCCTTCTTCGCCAAATTGGCCATCAGCTGTGCAACAGAGTGCTCGCGTGAACGGAGCTCGCTGCTAATGGAAGATCTCAGGTCACGCCACTGCGATAACCTATCCTCCACCTGAGAAGATGCAAAAGAGGAAACTCCACCAGCCTTCAGCTCCCTTAACTCTCAAACCTCTGACTCCAGGGCAGCAAATTCGGCAGTGAAAGAGTCGGCCAACTCCGGGTGTCCTTCTTCCCTCATCATCATCATATGACGAGAGAAGGAACGCCTGAACTGATCGAAACAGCATCCCCTGTGAAGAAGCTTCTCGATCATGCCATTATAGAAGGTCGAAAAATATCCCAGGTCCATACGAAAAACGTCTCGGTCTGGATCGGTATCGACCAAAAGAGCGTGAACATGCTCATAAAGAGAAGATCGAGGTCCTGAAAGCAGCAATACAAAAAGCTAAGGGACTATCAAAAAAAATAATCAGAAAACCCGAAGGGGAAATTCGAGGTATACCCATGCCGGCAGAAGTCCCCTCAGGTTGAGATCCGACGGAATCCGAAGTAGCGACAGGAGTGGTCATAGGGTGTGTATCAACCCCCGTGGGCAAATCAGTCGTACCACTCGGTAGAGGTCGGAAAACGCCCGAAGCCGTAGAAGCATCAGGCACATCGCCTGGACCTATGGTTACACCTCTTTATTAGCCAAAATGGAAATTTAGGCAAGTAAAGAAGGATCAGAGATATACCTGTGAATGAATCACTCCCGAAGAGTGGTCGCATAGGTCTTCCCGAAGACTGTTCAGCCAACATGTCGGCCAATAGTCCAGCATCGGGCCTCGAGAAGCCGGGAACAGGAGCATGCTCCCGTACCCCGAAGCCCACATCTGGAAAGACTCCATCCTCAGCTAGTTCTTCTCTGGCAGCATCTGCAAGACAACCAGAGGGTTGGAGAGATGCACAAAAGAGAAAGCAAAGCGCAGAATTACTAAGGAGGATATCTTCGAATGGAGATGTACCTGAATATGGGATGGTGGGCTCGACGCTGTTCGCCGGCTCCAGATCAATGTTCAGGTCAATGCCTAGGGAGCCATCATGAAAAGCATCGCACATTTCTTGCATAAAGCAATCCATGTGGTCGGATCCAGGAAATGCCGGAGCCGGGGGAAGCTCACCTTCCTCGAAAATCCCTGAAATCCAAAACATGATTATGAAGCCCAAAGGTAAATCACCCCAAAGCAACAAGAATGCGTTCAAAAGGGTGTTATCTTCCTCACCACCGGCAATGTCGTTCAAATCCGCTCCACACGAACGCTGGTCGATAGGTGGTTTGTGAGCGGTCTTCTTCCTCTTCGAAGTACCAGCTCTCCTGGAACCCACAGGTCGGTCATGCGCAGGCTTACTACTCACAGCAGCCCGGTCTCCAGGCCCTGAGCTCGGGGAGTGAGAAGCAAGCGGCTCACGATCGCCAGTGGTTCTACCTGAAATGATAACATTCATAAATACCAGCCGGATTCAAGAAAGGAAGTTGAAGGGTATGACAAACCTGCACCGAGTTCTTCTTGGTCGGTGGCCATATCCACAAACTCCCCCTCAGGAGTCCCGGCTTCACCATCCATAGGGAGAGATCCTGCATCATCTCTGCTAGAGAGAGAGGATTTACCACGTTTCTTCTTCTGCTTCCGAGCCACCTCAGCCTTAAGAGCAGCCATCATGGCAGCCTGCACTGAGCGATCAGACTCTAGCTCTGAAAGGCTCCTCACACCAAGGAATTCATAGGCAGAGAGGAGCCACTTGCAGCTGAGGGAAGTGATCATTGGCTTACGCCTATAAGAGGGAAGAGCAAAGCGGGCCCCGGTGCAGCCCGCCATGGTCCACAACCACGCTCGCACGCCGTCAACTAGTCCTCCCTCAACCCTCAAACCGCGGCTGGGATTCCCGATATATAGCTGGTCATAGCCGAATTGACGAGCAAAGCGGCATGGGAGGTAAGGCTCTATATGGCATCGGTTCTTCACCCGGAAGACAAGATACCCGACACGGATGTTAATCAACCAACGAAAACAACCGATGTCGAGAGTGGTGCGGTTACTCCGGGGCTTCTCCTCATCAATCAACACGTCACCATATCGGCCCGAAAACTGAGGAAAGCACTTAAAGAACTCCCAGCCCTTGCGGACTTGAAGATCCTGCTGAACGTCCTCGAATTTCTTCCCGAGCCATCTGCTCTTCTCCAACAGCTGCAGGTAAGGGACGGGAACATCAACGGCACTAGGCGCCGACATCAGGCCAGGACGGTGAAGAGCGAGCCACGCCATCAAATATGCGTAGGGGAGCTCAACCTTAGGACAGATAAGCTCGGTAGATAACTCAGTCCCCACCTGAGTAAAACTACTGACCACACTCCTGAGCCCGCAATGGATGCAGGCGACCATCGCCGGGAGCAGAGAAAGCTCTCTCCCATAAGCTAACTGAACCGCGGGAAAAAGCACCTCAAGAGGTAAGGTATCCGAAGACTGATGAGGAACAACGCATTTCTTCAACCATAGAGCCAAATAGCCTGCCAACAGAGCCCGAGGCTCGATAGATTTCTGCGCACGGCGGAGGAACGAGCGAAACTTAGTCCCTGCAGGGAAGGCTCCCTCGGCGTTAGCAATGGTATAGGATTGAGCCTCACTCTTCTCCACCAACTCGTTAATCGCGGTGATAGTCAAGACGTCTAGCTCGCAAACGGGTACGCCGGAATCACCCTCCAAGTTCTGGAACAGATAGGTGGCAAATTGCTTCAAACTGACTTTCCTCTTCGTCTTCGCGGGAGGGGAAATCTGGATCAAGGAAGTGTGATAATGACAAGTGAGATCCCAGAGGGTGTCATACATATCTGGGTCATCTTGCTTCAACCGCCATAACTGCTGGTTCGAAGGGAAATACTCCTGATAAGGGTAATCTCCCATCGGAAGACCGGAGATCTGATGCATTTCGTGGAGAGCCAATCCTAACTCTCCGTCGCCAGTCAGGAAGGTGTTGCTATCAGGCATGTACGTCTCCAACAACGCTAAGAAATGACGGCAACTGACGGGGAGACCATACATAGTGGCTCGTATAGGCGCGTACAGACCACTGTTCTTCAGAATCTTCTCCCAACGGCCCAAAACGTAGCCGGTCATACGAGGCCACCATCCCTTGGGTAACGAAGAAGCCCAACCGTAGCACCGGTATTCCGGGAGAGGCAACCTTCTCCCTAGGAGAGCCAAGCGGTTCCTCACAGTAGGGGCAGCTGCAAATACCTCGCCTGGGGGTGCGGCATCGAGACCCATGATCCCGGGTCGAAGGCCACGAACAGGATGATATCCGCCAGAACCAGGGTTCTTTCCATGTGAAACATACCCACACTGAACCCGCACAGCGTCATCAGTGAGTTTCCAAGGCATCCGTCTCTCCACACCCTGCCCCTCCAGATGAGTAAAGGAGTAATGGCGAGGGATGGAAGGAATATACAGAAGGGCACTCTCCTCAAGAGTTAACCAATGCTCCTCTGG
This sequence comes from Asparagus kiusianus, assembly GCA_022839385.1. Taxonomy (NCBI): domain Eukaryota; kingdom Viridiplantae; phylum Streptophyta; class Magnoliopsida; order Asparagales; family Asparagaceae; genus Asparagus; species Asparagus kiusianus. Next base: position 1,764 of record BQKN01054921.1, on the reverse strand, counting down.
GAGAGTCAATATGTCGGGATCCTCCACATGATCCCCGAACAAGAAAGCCGGCTTCTTCAAAGCCTGGGTGGACATAGCATCCGCGGTGAAAGTAGCGTCGGTGAGAAGCTGGCGTAAACAGTGACGCCCTCCATCCAGTATCAAGCAACGAGATTCGTCTGAACGATCCCGGTCAAACTGTGGAAGCGGATCAATCGCTTGTCTAACAGGAGCCGAAGAGAAGACCTCACGGCTGCAACCAGTAGTAGCATGAGTAGGAAAGCTACCACCCGGAAAATCGACTGCAAAGAAACGGAGGGTCAGAATATCTATCTCATAAAAGCAAAATGAGATTGTTCGCGGGATAATTGGTGAAGACGATTTCGAGTGCCCTACACCGGGAGGACGGTATACGCCATCACGTGAATCACGTGATAATGTATACCGACCCATAAGGTGTAAGGCAACACGAGATCGCCCCAATATACCCAAAGACTTGAATTGGCTAAGCAAAACAAGTCTGAAACCTTAACCCCCGCGGGAGGGGTATCGGTTCTTCCTTCATGACCCGCGAGAGGTCAATCCGGGATACAGACCTTAACCCCCGCGGGAGGGGTATCGGTTCTTCCTTCATGACCCGCGAGAGGTCAATCCGGGATACAGACCTTAACCCCCGCGGGAGGGGTATCGGTTCTTCCTTCATGACCCGCGAGAGGTCAATCCGGGATACAGAAAATCAAAATCCTCACCCCCATAAAAAGAAGTCGCTGGGGATGATGTCGCGGGAGCCTCCTCCTCGCTATGCGGCGGATGAGAGTGACTCCCGGAAGGTCGAGATCGGCGGGGAGACATCGCAAATCTGCAGTGAAGAGCAGTACATCAGGTACAATATATATACACGAAATATTAAAAGGGGAAATTAAGCACTTGGACTTGAAATCCTATAAACAAATAGGATTTTATAGTTAAAGTCTAATTAAACCTACGAATTTCGTACACGCGGGACGATAATCGTCGTTTCGCGGTAAAATTTTGGTGAAATACCCAAAATACCCCCTGTGTTCAAGGCCAAGTTCAGGTCAAGGACACATGCGATTCGGGTCATAGTCATCATACTTGATCATCTAACATCCCGATACCCTATAAGATTGATCAAATTTTGCAAATAAACCCTTTTGCAGAATTTGGTCAATTTTACATAAAAGTCCCTCCACGAGCTTTTGGTTTTGCATCCACATGTCTTTACCAAAAGTTTGATCAAGAATTTGGGGTTTTAAACAATTCAGATTTCAGCCCCAAATTCGTGGCTTTTTGCGAATAAGCCCCCAAGAATTTTTAGTAGGCTGTTTTGCAAATAAACCCCTCAAACAACCTTTTGATTCTCTTGCATAAAGCACCCCTCATCATTTTTCATCAAATGGACATAAATCCAAGCCCAAAATTTCAGTTCCCTGTTTGCAAACAAGCCCCCACGAATTTTGCAAATAAACCCTCCATAGTTTCGGCCCTTGCATAAAACCCCCCAAAGAACATATTGCATACACAACCCCTATCTATTGCAAGCATAAAAATGCAATCTTTACAAAGAATAGAAGGATTGAAGAGGGGATCTTACCCAAATCAAGAGAGACTCCTCCGAGCTCGGAAATGGAAGTCGAAACCTTCGTTTGGAAGAGGAGAAAAATCCGGCAAATGGGTACTCACCAAAAATCCGAGCTTGCTTGAGGGTTTGGAATTCTTCAATGGAGGAAGGAAGCTTGAGGAAGAAGAAGCAAAACCGAAAAA
>BQKN01054920.1:40663-73913 GCA_022839385.1 Asparagus kiusianus | reverse complement strand
GATTCTCCTTCACCCCTTCTCTTTTCCCTTAGTGTTGCCCTATAGCGATGATACTAAGAAGAGCGAATATCTCAATCATCTGAGATAGGAGCTGTTGGTTTCCATATCCCCTCGAGGATAGACGAAACTCTGCCGGATTCTTCCGGAAAAGGATCTTGATCGACCGGCGGTCCACGGATATCGACATCCCCGTCACAGGCCAAAAACCCACGCAAGCAAGCACCGATAAACGGGACTTGCGTTTATTTTCGAGAGAGTTGTAATCTTAATTTCTTTGTTATTTGATTCATTGTAACGACTGAAGTTTTAATGAAATCATTAATGAAGGCAACTTTCGACGAAAACAATCTCCTAAGTTATGGCTCTGCAAACTCCTGCTGCTGGTGATGCTCCCCCTGCTGAGGAGCCTCCTGCTCGTAATCCTGATCACCGTCTCCCTGCTCTGGTATCTGACAGTTATCATCAACATCACCATCATGCACCTACTTTATATCTGTAGGATGCAATTGTACTGGAGATGAAACGGGTGTCATATCTGGAATCTTACTAACAATACTCTCTGACTGCTCTACTCTCCCGAGATCTGCAATAGTCTGATCCTCCTGAAAAATCACATCTGCTCGTCTGATAATTTATCTCTTTTTTGGATCCCATAGTTTATAGCCGAACTCATCTTCTCCATAACCAAGAAAGATTCAAGGAACTGCTCTATCATCAAGCCTCTGTCTCTTCTCCTTCTGAATATGTGCAAACGCCTTGCAATCAAACACCTTCAGATGGGAATAGGAAATATCTTTTCAGGACCAAAATCTCTCTAGAATATCAAAACACAAAGGAACTGAAGGAGACCTGTTGATTATGTAGCATGCAGTGCGAACAGCTTCAGCTCAGAAGCTCTTAGGTAACTTCATCATCTTCAACATGCATCTGACTTTCTCCATAATGGTCCTGTTGTACCTCTCTGCAACTCCATTATGTTACGGTGTGCTGGGTTCTATCCTCTGATGTCGAATACCGTGCTTGGAGCAATAATCTCTAAACTCAATGGAAGTGTACTCTCCTCCATTATCAGTGCGCAAACACTTCAACTTCTTTCCTGTCTACCTCTCCACCATAGCATGAAACTGCTGGAAGACTGAAAATACTTGGTTCTTTGTCCTCAACAAGAAGACTCACATCTTCCGTGATGCATCATCAATAAATGTGACAAAATATTTATTGCCACTCAAGGACTCCACCTTAATAGGACCACAAACGTCAGAATAAATCAAATCCAGGATATTATCTTTTTTTAGAAGGCTTATTAAAAGAAACTCTATGTTGTTTGTTAAATAAATAATAATCACAAGTAGTGAGTGACGAACTTTTAGCAAAGAAAATGAGAGACTTCTTTGTCAATATCTACAACCCTTTCTCGCTCATGTTCCCTAGCCTTCTATGCCACAAACTGAGAGTGTCACCGTCTTGAGCCACGCTCAAAGAATCACATGAAGCCTTCGCTGGAGTCTTGTATAAAATTGCAATATACACTTCCTCTAACCACCACAAGAGAGCCTTTGGTGATTTTACATTTTCCTCCACCAAATTGAATTTCATATCCTATTCGGTCCAAAGCAAGACCCGAAATTAAGTTGAGCCGCAAATTGAGAACATGCTGCATATTCTTTAAGATCAATGTGCATCTAATATCTGTCTGCAAGTGTATATCACTAAGTCCCACAATCTTCGTATAGCTGGTATTGCCCATCTTCACATTGCCAAAGTCAACTTCTTTATACAACGTGAAAAGGTCTCGATTGGAGGTAACATGACATGTAGCTCCTGTATCCACTATCCACTCGGAATTCTAACTTGTAACTTGCATACAGTCTTCTTCCCTGTAAATGAGAATAACATCGGTCTCAGACAAAGTAGCTGTAGTGTCACTGTCAGCTTTCTTCTTCTCATCTTTCTTTTATTTTTGTTCCCAGCTTGTACTTTCTTCAATGCCCAACAATTCTTCTTGATATGACCTAGCTTCCCACAATAAAAGTAACATCTCCCTTTAGACTTTGATTTGTCCTTAGATGTGCCATGACCTATGGACTGGTCCATGTACCTCTGCTCCTGCCCCTGTTCTCCGTGACAAGTGCCTGTGAGTTATCTGTGTTGGTAGACTTCCTCCGAGTCTCCTCATTGAATAAACTGCTAGTAACCATATCCATCGATAACACACCACCTGAAACTGTGTTGCTGACTGTTACAACCAGTGTCTCCCAACTGTCTGGTAAAGAACCCAATAGCAATAAAGCCTGTAGCTCATCATCGATAGTCATCTTCATGGTAGCTAACTAATTAATCAAACTCTTGAATTCATTTAAGTGCCCTGTTATGTTGCTTTCTTCTTTGAATTTTAAGTTCACCAACCGCCTCATAATATACGCCTTGTTTCCTACGGTCTTCTGCTCGTAGAGATCCTCAAGCTTCTTCCAAAGAGACTTCACATTAGTCTCACCCGATACATGATGAAACACACTAACGTCGATCCACATCCGAATATAACCAATCGCCTTCCTGTATTGTTTCTCCCATTCTTTATCAGTCATCTTTTCTGACTTGGCTTTATCTCGCTCAATAGGGTCATGTAAATCTTTATAATACAGACCATCTTTCATCTTGGATTTCCATACTTGCCAATTGGAACCATCCAATTTCATCATTGTACAAAAACTCTTCATCTTTTCCATCCTAAAGCATGCCTCAAGCCAGAGCTCTGATACCACTTCTTGGGGATTTTAAGAAGACTAATCTACGAAACTAAACACTAAACGAATAACGACACCAATAAAAAATATCACAAGCAAGCAAACACCAAGATTTAACGTGGTTCGACAAATCGTGCCTACTTTCACAGGGCAATCCGGAGAGAAATATTTCACTATGAATCAAGAGTATAATCCCTCCAAGTTACACCTGAACTTGAGGATTAAATCACAAGAGAAACATATATACAGTGTTACCTCTAGGGCACCAAACCCCTAAAACCCGTCTCACCAAAAATCTTCAACTCTCGTGGAGAAACCAGCAACGTACCCTCGATGACGTTGTCGTTCTGAAGACAACGGCTTTTGAATCACTGCAATCGGACAACCGAGCGATGCAGAATCTGAACTTTTATCTCTCTCTTTTTCTTCTCTCTTTTCTCTCTCCTCACGATAATGTAGCAAACCCGCGGTTAGTGTAGCATTGAAGTACTGTTCACCCAAAAAATTGTTCATATAAAAATTGATCTCAGTGCTCTCTTATATAGAATTCTCAAAACATATTCCTATTTCAAATAGATCATCCAAATCATCTTCTAAATAGAATTCTAATCCATGTAGATTTCTTATAGATAGAATTATAATTCATGTAGATCTTCTCATGTGGGCCTTATCTTGGGCTGGACCCACAACAGATTTAGGGTCTAATACAGTGTAAAAGTTTGAAGATTCGGGGTCTTATACTAGTTACCTAAATCAAGTTAGTATATTAGGGGTCTAAATTGGAAATATGAAGATTTAGGGTCTAATACAGAGTTAAAAAAATTTTTTGATAGTCCAATATGACAAAACGTTAACATATTTCATACATAAATTTTATTTATTTACTTATTTAAACATAATAAGACCTCCGTTGAGCAATGAGTTAAGTAAGGGGCTAAATAAGATTAATTAAAGAAAGTCACCTAAACGAAATTATTATAATCTTTCTATCCGTTGGATTAAGAAACAATTTACTTACTTGTACATTACTTATTAATGAATTTACTTATAATTGAATTTTACTTTAAATTAAAATTTAGTAGTCCTTCTATTTTGTAAGCGACAAAAGATACAAGGTTTTGAAGAGTACTGGGCAATCGCCAATCTAATCGGATTTGGGATGACGGGTGAATTTCTTCAAGCGCTAATTTTCAAGTCTCCTCTCTGAAAGTATAGTTGGTGTTTGGAGGGTTTGTAATAGATAAAATACTCTTCCTAATAGTAGTACGTAGACGCGACTCTCATCTTATAAATTCTATTTTTTCCCCCACCCCCCTCATGTTGAAGCTTCAGTTGTTTTGAGCGTTCTTTGAGGGCGGCATAATCACCAAGATATAAGTATTTAGAATGCGGATAATTAAAAATGAATGTTTTACTGTGAGATCTGCTTATTATTTAGCTTGCAAGCTGTCGTATGACAGAGAAGACACTGTTTCTGGTGCTATTTTTGTAAGAACTTTTGGCGCTCTCTATGGGCTTTGTAAAATATCAAAAAAGATTTGTGCTTTTGGTTGGAAAGTTAACCAATGAATTCTTGCAAATCGTGTTGCATCAGAAACAAATCTTACATGATAATTGTTGTTCTTTATGTGATGTGCCGGAAGAAACCAGTGAGCATCTCCTTCTCTCTTGTCTGACATCAATTCACGTCCGCGGAAACATTTGCGCTTCTCCTCTGTTTGATGCTCGGTCTGGTGCAGCTACTATGGTGAAGTGGTAGGAGAAGGCCTTGTATCACTTTGGGTGTGAAAGTTTGTGAAAATTGCTAAGTATATCCTGTTAGTTTTTCTGGCTAATTGAATTGGAATGCAAAAGTGTTTGAAGATGCCGCCTAGATACCCTCTGTCACTGCTGCAAAAAGCTTTAGCATGCCTTGAGGAGTTTGGGTCATATGCAACCCCTACTTCTGCAAATCCTACTAAACTCCGATTGTCTCTGCCAATTGTTGGCAATATTAAACTGAATATTGATGCTGCCTGCAATTTCAACTCGGTTGTACTGGAACTGGTGTTGTTTTCCGCGACAGTCAAGGTTCAGCTCTTTATGTCCTTTCTCATCCTCTTGATAGTTTGAACATCTTATGTGCCAATCGTCACCGATTCAACGTGGATTACAAGTTTCTCGTTACAAGCTTCTCGTGATGCGTCTTACTCAAGTTCAGTTGTTAATTGAGATTATTTACTGCAGATTAGTGCTTTAAATTTAGAGAACTTTTCCTTAACATTCTTCAGACGCGTTGATGATATCTTGTTATTTGCTCAAGGTTTTCTAAATTGTGGCATTGCTTGTACAAAGAGAGAAGCCAATATTGTGGCTTTCTTGCTATTCTCTTAGCTTGCAAGAAGATGTGCTCCATCATTTTACTTCGGTATATTGAATGTAATGAAGTCATTTACCATTAAAAAGAATACATAGTTAATATTCACACATAACCTTTTTTTTTGATGAACTAATATTTTACTTAAAGGCATTTATTACTTCATAACAGAGCCTTAAATTGGGCGGATTGTTCATGGATCCAAACCCATGTAACTCTGCGCCCGGCTATCGAGAGCATGATAATGGAAGTTAGCAAGTGAATGATTTACTTCATGATCACTACGCTGGGCCTCTAAAAGTGAGGCAAGTTGCTCTGAATCCCCAAGTAGGCCCATTTTTGAAAAATATTAGTAACGAGGGATGTAGCGGTCATAATGAAAAAAGATCACTACTACTTCTAGTGCAATGAACCTTAGAAAACCCTAGGAATAGAAAGCTTCATGAAGAAATAATAATAATAATAATAATAATAATAATAATAATAATAATAATAAACCTAAAGAGTTTTACAAATTCGTCCCCTTTTTATGGGGTATAAAACAATGCGAAAGTACTAAAATAAAATTTCCTAATACAAATATACTTCCTGGAAATAAAAGACTTTTCATACGAATTAGAAATTAGATTAATCCAAAACTCTTCGACGCACAGTTTGAACCTGTAGATGACTTCTTTTGACCTTGAAACTCGGTTAAAATGGCAAAGCCATTTGACTTGTGAAGTGCTTTCGAAAAACGTATAATAATAGTGATTCTATAAAAGAAATCAAAAGATATGATCCGTTGAAGTTGCACGTCGAAACCTGGATGAAAATAACCTTCTTTTCTTTGATCTCCCAAGCTTTGCACGACAAATTTTTGCTGAAGAGCATCATCAATTGACTCTGCATCCTAGAGTTCATGACATCTGTGGTGCCGTGTTTTTGAGAGTATTCCTTAGTTTCTTTTATCATCATACAGAGTGGGAGATCTATTAACGGTCCAGGGGTGCAGTTGAATCCCTAGACATTTACGAATTTGCATGTACACTCATGCAAAATTTAAAATCCCCCCCTCCCCCAAATTTTTTTTATAAGGACTGCACTCTGAAACGCAAAAAACTAAATAAAGTAGTAACAATTTGAATTAATTTATTGTATAGTAAAATCTCATTTAAATTTCTAGCAAAAAGTTTTATTGAGTGCATTCTCATTACGCATTATAGTTTTATGATGTTAAATTTTTATCCCCAGGTAAATAGCACTAATCAAACATGGGTTTGAGATGATTTAAGGAATGTTTGTAGTTCTGATAACTGATAGAATACCTACATAATTTTCATAAATTATCTCATTTAAAAAATAAGGAACTTTTTCTTTCATTTTTCCAAAGAGCAAATAGCTAGGAGTGAGCATATTCATTACATATGACTTCCTTTTGTTGGAAGAAGGAGTACAGTTTTAAATATTACGAAGGTCTTTGGTCTGGCTCCAGCAAATATGATCCGTAACAATTAAAGAGATTGTTACCGATCATAATTCCAAATTTAGATGCTTTGTTCATATCATAGCAGCTTGGTGTTGTAAGTGTACGATAGCGGATTCCTAATCTATTTTGGTAACATGAGGTTATTAGGATTCCTAATCTATTTTGGTAATAGGTTATTAGGATTCCTAATTTGTTTTGGCTTTTGGTTTAGAATTCCTAGTATATTTATGATTTTAGGATTTCTATATATATATAACAATTGGAAGAGAGAATTGAGAAGAAAATTGGGGATATTTGGAGCACAGAAAAGAGGTATTTTCTGAGCTATTTGTTTAGGGTTTTGTTTGGAGAGATTAAGAGCTTGTTGGTGAGATTAGTTTGTTCCTTCGAGTGATTTGTAATCTCAGTTTGTACTCTTTCTCTATTAGTGAAAACCCCATCCTTTTTCTTGTCCCGTGGACGTAGGCAACTTGCCGAACCATGTAAAACTATTGTGTTTGGATTTGTACCGTTGTTTTGATTTGTTTGGCCTTTATCTCGACGTTTGTTTGATTTGGTTCTCTAAGCACACGCATTTGGTTGTCACGCTTCCGCGACGCGCACAACAATTAGTATTAGAGCTCCAGATTTCAGATCTAGGGTTTTTGTCTTGGTTGGAGGAGTAGATCAATTTAGAAGTTCGGCTAGGGCTTTGTTTGGTGAGAAAAGTGGGATCTTTTTGGTAAAGACTCTATCTTTTTTAGTTTGGATTTATTCTTCATTTGTTCCGCATTGGTTTGTTGGCGCTTGGGCTATTTGGAGGAGTAGATCGCTTTAGAGGCTCTTCAAGGGCTTCGTGTGGAGATAAAGGTGAGATTTTTCCTATTTGTGGATCTCGTTGCCGTCGTGCGGGGTGAGATCGTTTGGAGACTCTTGTTAGGGTTTTATTTAGAGATAAAATTCTCTCCTTTATTAGTTTGAATCTATTATTTATTTGTTGGTGCTTTGAGATAGTTGGCCGAGATAGAAGGATTTGAGGCTGGGTTATTTGTTTATTGATACGGTGCATTGGATTATTGAGAAGTGCCCTTGACCTGAATATTGAAGTCCTATTGAGCATGTTGGTATGAGCAAGGAGACCAAGGTGGAGTTTGACACTTCTATTTGATGATTGACGGGTCTTCTATTGGGTGTTCATTCAGGCATTTAGGGGCCTTCCAAGGAGGCATCCTTGGAAGGTAAATTGGTATTTTGGTTTCCTATGCTGGGGATTGTACTAGGCATTTGTGGGTTGCAACCAAGTCCCATTGGTTTTGAAGTCCTAGTAGTCAACAACAGTTGAAGAAGTGTATTGGGAGTAAGGTGAAGGTACTTCATTCCGGTTGTAGAAGGAGGTACAAGAGCAACCTACTGTATTTGTATCGAGCTCATGGCAGTTTGAGACACTTCATTGGAGAGGAAACATCGGGATGATGAGATGAGATGACAGTTTCGATGGGTCGTTCCTTTCTGGAGGGTAATCGGCGTTTGATGTCGAGCATTGGCATTGGTGTGCAGGCTTCGATATGTTTGGGTCATCTTAGTCATAGGTCGCTGACTGCTGTATTAAGAGCTATTAGATCTGGTGGAGTTGCTTCAGATTTTAGTTGGCGTCGGATATTTGGTTACCCAGCATTTGGTCACATCGAGGATGTGTGATTTGATTCGATTGCGCGTTTGGGATTCGGAGGCTCATTTGATTATCGTTTGGGAGCTTCTGATTTTGTTCTGAGCAGGAATGTCACTTTTGACTCTCAGTAGGTGGAGAGTGTTGATCAGGTCATTTGGATATCGCAGCAGGTAGAGGGTGATGCTACTCTACATTGGGTGGAGTTTACTCCACATACTCCGGATCATACTGCATTGTTTAGGATTATAGCTAAGGTGACATAGATTGGGGATCATTTGGATTTGGATGCAGATGATATTGGTAAAGAGTTGCAGACTTTTCTATTTGTTTGAGGGCTTTTGGAGGCCCGTTTGGGTGAACTACGTGAGGCTTGATTCCTTGGGTAAGAGGATACGTAGGCAGTCTTTATGATGCAGCCGGTTTGGTGAGTTGATACTGATATTTGGAGTTTGTTCGCATTCTCGTTTGGGTTCTCGACTTGTTGTGGATTGAGTCTGTTGTCGTGGATTTGTTCCACTTCGTACTGGACACAACAAGTGAGACGTTTGGTTGGTATTGGTGTCGGCTCAGTTTTGAGAAAACTTCACCGCAGTGGAGAATTGTTCGATAGCGGATTCCTAATCTATTTTGGTAACATGAGGTTATTAGGATTCCTAATCTATTTTGGTAATAGGTATTAGGATTCCTAATTTGTTTTGGCTTTTGGTTTAGAATTCTTAGTATGTTTATGATTTTAGGATTTCTATATATATGGAATAATTGGAAGAAAGAATTGAGAAGAAAATTGGGGATATTTGGAGCACAGAAAAGAGGTATTTTCTGAGCTATTTGTTTAGGGTTTTGTTTGGAGAGATAAGAGCTTGTTGGTGAGATTAGTTTGTTCCTTCGAGTGATTTGTATTCTCAGTTTGTACTCATTCTCTATTAGTGAAAACCACATCCCTTTTCTTATCCCGTGGACGTAGGCAACTTGTCGAACCATGTAAAACTATTGTGTTTGGATTTGTGCCGTTGTTTTGATTTGTTTGGCCTTTATCTTGACATTTGTTTGATTTGGTTTTCGAAGCACACCCGTTTGGTTGTCACGCTTCTGCAACGCGCACAACAGTAGGATGACTTGATCATATAACAAATTGTTGGCAAGAAGACACTCAAATTTAAGACTAGATCATGGTCTTCATGCTGAAAAAGTAAATGCAAACTAGAATAATTTTCAAGAGATCTTTGCAAGTCGGGGCGCACTCCTAATGGCTAAAACGAATTGAAATCAAAATTAAATTTTAATGGATTTGGTTTGGTTCATCCGAAATTAAATGTCGATTTAACATATATAGGCCATGTTTTTTTTCCTGACGATGAATCGGCTAACTTAAGCTAGGAAAATGAACGTTTTCTTTATTGGACGGTTTCATTATTATTACTGTTTCTTTCTTCTTTTTCTAGTTTAGAGTACATCAAGGAGGTCATACTAAAAATTATGATCATAATTCTAGCTTAGTGGTTTGGTTGTTGTGAGACACCCAAAGTTCAGGAGGGTTGTGTGATCTAAACAAGCTTTAGGGGAGTTATGTGTAGCATCTGATGCAGCACCGAAGTGATAAACCTCGAAATCCACTAAGTGTTGATGCAACACCAAAGTGATAAACCTCGGAATCCACTAAGTGTTGTTCTCTGAATCCACAAAGAACGTTTTTTGAATCCACGAAGAACTTTGAATCCACGAAAAAATATTAAAGTTGAATTTTATTGATAAAAAATTACGCTTCTAGGGCTTACAATACTCTGCATATATAAATAGAAAATAAACAAGACTCATACTATGACTCAAACTTTACCAAAAATAGAAATAACAAAACTCTTCCTAAAACACTCCCTATGATTAGGGAAGTAAATTTGTCAAGTTTAGAATCAAACCAAATTTATTTCCTAATCAAAATAGACTCCTAAAATATTACCTAAAATAATAAAAAACTGATAAAAACTCTGATATCTCTCAATCCAGAGAGAATTTCGTGAAAAGACGACAACAAATCAAACAACTGTAGGTTCGGTTGACTCCGTATCGAAAAAATACGCGATTTACATATGTAATTTGTCCAATTCCGACGTAGGTTTGAGAGATATGACTCATTCTTTATTGCAAGTTATTTTTTTCAGTTGGGCCCGTGTTTGGGATTTTGACGGTCCCATTTCTCAATAAATATATTCACAACATGTTTTACATCAGTCCCTCCTTCTTGAAAAGAGCTTGCCCTGAGCTTATTATCGCATGAAGAGTTGTTCCTTCTGGTGGCTAATACTCAAACAAATATGTAACGTTGAAACTAGAAGAAATAGCTAAATCTGTAGGAAAGTCAATGACATAAGGACTATCACTAATCTTCTTTAGTATTTTGCATGGGCCATACTTTTTGTTCTTCAGCTTATTGTAGGTTCCTACTAGGAAGCGCTCTTTTCACAGAAACATCATCACCATGTCTCTTTCTTCAAACACCTTCTTCCTCCTATGTTGATCAGCATCTACCTTATACCTAGCATTAGACCTCTCTATCTTCTCTTTCACTTTATGTTGGATAGTCTTTATCTTTTCAGCCATATGATCTGCAACAATACTCTATCCAAGATGCGTAGGTAATGAAACTAGATCAAGATAATGGTTCAAAAGTCTTCCATACACAATCACAAAGGAAGCCCTGCCTAAAGTTCGATTTCCATACAGTTATAAACAAGTTCAACATATGCCAGAGCAAGATCCCACTACTTTAGATGATTACCACAGCTGGATCTGAGAAGGTTATCGAGAGTGCGATTTACCATCTCAGTTTGGCCGTTCGTTTGAGGATGGTAAGCAGTACTGAATTTGAGTGAAGTATTGAATCGTTGCAACAATGTCCTCCAAAAGTAAGATAAAAACTTAGAATCATGATCAGATATGATGAATTTTGGCACTCTATGAAGGTGAACTATCTCCTAAATGAAAAGATTGGCAATGTTGCTAGCATCTAATGTCTTCTTGCATGGAATAAAGTGCGACATCTTTAAAAATCTGTCAACAACCAAAAAAATCCATACCTCATTGGGAGAGTCCCAAAACAAAATCCATCTAGATATCATGCCATGGTGCATTAAGAACAAGCAAGGGTGTATATAACCCGATGTTTCGGGACTGTCGCTTAGCAACTTGACAAACTGGACAACGCCGCACATATTTTTCTATCTCCTTCTTCAGCTAAGGCCAATAATATCTCTCCTCACAGGAAGTAATTATTTTATCATTCCTCAAATATCCTTCTAACCCACTAGCATGAAAATCTCGTATTATCTACTCTCTTAGTGAACTCTGGGGTATGCACAACTAATCTCCATGAAACAAATAACCATCCTGGATATAAAAATCTTTGACTAACTTATTTTGTTGGCAGTTGTTTCAAATCTCTTTGAAGTCTTCATCTTCTACATAGAGCTCCTTTAGGCATAAAAGTCCAATCACCTCTGTTGCCAAGTCACCAACAAAGCATCTCTCTGACTGAGTGCATCTGTAACCTTATTTTGCTGCCCCAACTTGTGCTTCAAAAAAGGTGAAACGCTACAAAAACACGATCCAACGAGCATGTATACAATTGATAGTAGCCTGACTATTGTTGGACTTCAAAGCCTTATGGTCAGTGTTAAGCAAAATCTCTTGCAAGATCAAATAATGCTTGTAATGTTTCAAAGACTGAACAATGGCATAAAACTCTAGCTCATATGTGGTCCACTTCTGTCAGGCTTCACTGAGTTTCTCACCATAGAAAGAAACTGGATGTCCTTCTTGGGATATGATAACACCAATTCCTATAATGGACTCATTACAATCAACCTCAAATACCTTTTGAAGATCTGGAAGGGCGAGTACAGGTACTGTGGATAACTTCTCCTTGATTAGTTCAAAGCTACAATCTGCATCTTCCCCCTAATTGAACTTGTTTTTCTTCATGCACTCAGTGATATGCACAACAATGTTGCTAAAGTTTCTAACAAATCTCCTGTAGAAAGTAGCTAGACCATGATAACTGCGAACTTCGCAAACAGTCTTCAACGTGGGCCAATTCAAATAGCACACACCTTTTCTTCATCAACATGGATGTCCTCTGCACTCCTTATATAGCCTAGGAATAACAGGCTACTTTTTATCAAGTTGCACTTTTTCATATTGATGTACAACTTGTTCTCCTACAAAGCCATTAATACCTCCCTCATGTGGTCGAGATGCATGGTCTCATTCTGACTATAAATCAGGATATCATCAAAGTAAACTACAATAAACTTGTTAATAAAAGGGTTTAAATACCTAATTCATCAACCGCATGAATGTGCTAGGAGCATTAGAAAGGCTAAAAGGCATGACTAGCCACTTATACATGCCTTCTTTTATATGGAAGGCAGTCTTCCACACATCTCCTTCTCTAATGTGAATCTGATGATAACCATTCTTGAGGTCAATTTTGGAGAATACTTTTGATCCAGATAACATATCCAGCATGTCTTCGAGGTGAGGGATAGGAAATCGATACTTTACGGTAATCTTATTGATAGTCCTACTATCCACACACATGCACCATTCTACATTCTTCTTTTGGACTAGTAATGTCGGCATGGTGATGGACTCATGCTAGCCCGTATAAGGCCTTTCTTGATGAGATTGTCCACCTGTTTCTGCAAAATTTCTCCTTCCTTCAATCTCATCCAATAGTGTGGCAGATTCGATAGCCGTGATCTAGGGATGAAGTCAATCTGATGTTGAATCTCTTGAAGTAATGGTAATTCGGAAGGAAGTCCGTCAGACATAACTGCATCAGATTTTTGCAAGATGGTCTATACTTTAGGTGGACTTTTGGTGGAGGCAGAATCCTCATTTTCTAATATTACAAGAGCATAAACCTCGAAGCTTGCTTCAAATCTTTTATAAATTCTTCATTGTTAATGACCAAAAGTCTTCATTTTAGCAACATCTCTTTTGATGGGTCCCTTCTTTGTAAGAGGCATGAGCACAATTCAGCGACCATTCTTTCTAAAGATATAAACATTATGCTTCACCCCAGTGTGTGGCATCAACATTAAACTGCCATGGTCTACCTAACAACATTTGAGAAGCGTCCATATCAACTACATGACACAGCACTCATCAACATAATTATGGATAATGGAAAAAGACACCCGACACATCTCATCAACCTACACGTCATTACCCTTAAGAATCCAACCGATCTTATAGGGAATGAGATGTTTCTCTATCTTCAAACCTAATTTCTTCACCATACATTGAGAGACAATATTCTCACTACTTCCACTATCAATGATAACCCCACAAGTCTTCTATTTTACGGCGCACCTCGTGCAGAAGATATTATGCCTCCGGGGTGGTTCTTCTATCTTTGAAGCCAATAATAATTGTCGCATAACACACGAAAGCTGATATCCATTATCAGGATATTCAACCTCATCACCTCCATAGTCCTCAGCGTATCTTGGTCTATATCCTCATCACTATGATCTACTATATTCACAGTACTTATTTTAAGGTATTGATTAGATCGATGACCAGGTTGATCACATCTGTAGCACATGATTAGATCGGGTTTAGTATATCGGTTCGATGGTGTACCCTTCTTTGCTGTTATTGTCATCGGTTCTATACCCTTCTCAGTTGTAGAATCTTGATCAGATACAGATTGAGGCTGTTTGTTCCTACTATGATTGAAATTCATTCGTGAACCATTAGAGCTATCCATGTTCCTCTGTTATTCCGTCCAAATTGTCACTCCACCTTTTCGGATAGGCTAACTGTGTCGGCCAAAGTATATGTTGACTGTAAAGACACATGATCTTGAATCGCCATCCTCAACCCCCATGTATTGAGACATCTGTGGGGCTTCGTTCTTGTTTAAATTGTTATGGGATGATAGCCGGTAAAACTCCTGTGTATACTCATTAATTGTTCTTCCACCTTGTTTGCAATTCTAGTATTTTCCGAATGAGATTTGTTCACAGCCACTTGGCAAGATTCGACCTTTCAACAACTTCTTCATCTTCTCCCACTCGTTGACCTTCACCTTTCCTTGATGGAATCGATTCAAGCATACTGATTCCCACCAAGCAGACGTTTCACCCTTAAGTCGGTAGGTCACCAGCTTAACTTTTCACTCATCTGGGATCTCCATACACTCGAAAAACCTCTCCACCTCTACAACCCAATCAAGAAATTCTTCGATATGTAGTTGCCCGTTAAAAGTTGGCGGATTCATCTTCATCTTGAAACCTCCAACAACATAATTGTCCCATTGTCGACGGCTTCTGCAATCATCACTGTGGCGCAAGGCTTCATAGTTGTCGCTGTCACTGTACAATTCATCTTCTGGGAGTCAAATCACGTCGTTGGCGACCATCAACACAAAATTGAACTCCTACCGCATTCAGACGCTCCATTGTCAATTCAAGTCGATCTACGATAGGCTTAATCTAATTAACATCGGTCTTCAACTCGTCAAACTTAGTTTGAGAAATAGGGGCTTCATTGCTTGCTATCAGATTGGAAAAATAAGACTCTAATAACAATTGACGTAGTACAAAAATAATAAGCCTCAGAATTCGCCAAAGGTTGTTCTCTAAATCCATAAAGAATGATCTCCGAATCCACAAAGAACTTCAAATCCAAGAAGAAAATATTAAAGAAGAATTTGATTGATAAAAAGTTATGTCTTTAGGGCTTATAATACTCTGCTTAAATTAAAAATAAACAAAACTCTTACTATGACTCAAACTTTACCAAAATAAAAATAACAAAACTCTTCCTAAAAAATTCCCTAGGATTAGAGAAGTAAAAGGTCTGTTGGCCTTTTTATTTTGATGATGTTTTAACAAATAATTTACAACTAATATTATTTATCTAGTGTTTGTATCTTATTTATTCTAGGCAAATAATGTATCGGAGGTTGGACAGAATTGTGCCATAACGATCATATCAAATGGAGGTTGGCGGAAATAGTTGGTATGAAGTCATTTGCACTTCAAGTCATATTCAAGATCAAGATTCATCCGCATCCAAGACAAGCTTATTGAAAACCAATTGCTTGGGTATATTAGTTTAGGTTTATGCTTTGTGTGCTTATGCTTTAAGCTCAAATGGTGCACGTACACGTTTTCTTGATTTATTGACTATTATACATCCATTTGAGATAATAATGTGTTTTTAGATTATTGACTAAATATAACTAGTTTACATCTTTTATAAAGTCTATTAATTTATTTAAAAGAAGTTTCAAACTTGTTTGAACTCGTTTTGTCAAAATCAAGTTTTAATAAGTTCATGTCCGTGCATGTTTTTGTAAAACATATGAGTTTTCAAAATTGAGAAATGTAATTTGAAAAATTTCTTTGTTTACATGTTTATCTCATATATACAAACATTTCCCCAATTTTTACTAATTTTAGATTTATTTTGTTATTTTTAATTGAATTTACAAAAATAAGTTTTCAGTAGTTTTTTAGAAACTATAATATCTATGTTCAAACAATTATTTCTCACAAATTAAAAGTTATATTTAATAAATTTTTTCTCTAACATGTTTATTTATATATTTAAAAACTTTCCTCAAATTTTCACGATTTTTGGAGGTTATTTACTATTTTTAATTAATTTTACAAACCCATATACGCAGATTTTTAGGTTTGTGCACGTTCTGTAAACACTACCGGTCGACCGGTGCACTGTTCAAGGTCGACCGGACTGTGTACAATTGCAATAACGGTTAGTTTTTTCAGATTTTGGGTTTTTGTGTTTTTCTTGGTTTTGGCCTATTGTTTTGAGCAACTATAAATACCCTTCAACCCTCAACACTCATAACTACTTAAGAAAAGTTTTAAACAGGTTTACAAAGAATTTAAGTGTATTTAAGTTTGTTTTTGAGCGTGTTTTATGAGAGTTTTTGTAAAGAAAATTTCACAAGAGGAGGAGATCATATCTTTGGTGTTTGGACATAAATCTCATCTCTCTCCCTCTTGATTTTTTGAGAAGTTTATGCTAAACTCATCTCTAGCTTTATTTAAATATTTGTTTGATTATAAATTTTATTAAGCTAGATTACTTATTGAGTTTGCATTTCACTTTTCTCATTGATTACACACACATTCCTTGAGCTTTTAGTATTATCACATATTACATATATTTGGGTTGTGGGTTGTATCTTTGAGAGTGAGCTTAATTAAGTTCTCATATTGTTAGAGAACAAACTATTTGTATTGGAGCTTTCATTGTGAGATCACTTCGTATTACACATTTACACCGAGAGGAATGTGTGGTGAGGACGTAGTCGATAACAAGATGAGTGGCGTCGGTAGTAAATCCTAATGAGAGATAGTAAAACTGAGCACTTGAGGGAGGCGATACGTTAGGACTAATACTTGAGGTGATAGTTTGTGTGGTTACATTGTGAGTGATTGTGAACGTTGATCGGTGAGCGTTAAAAACTGATATTGTGAGGTGTAAATATTTTCGGGTGAACGTCGAAAACCCGGTTGTGATAGTGGATTTCTCCCCGGGAGTGGGGAGTGGAGATGTAGGACGGAAGCACCGAACTCCGTGATCATACCGTGTGTTTGAGTTTGTTATTTGCACTATCTCATTTACATATCTTTTCATGTTTGTATTGTTCTTAGTTTAATTTCATATACTTGCTTATATCTTATTGAATATCTTATTTGTAAGAGTAATTAATTAATAAGTTTTTAATTGGTATTAATCGGATTAGATTAGCATTTACCCTATTCACCCCCTTCTAGGGTCCTAACACGGTCAAATTTGGAATCAAATAAGATTTGATTCCTAATCAAAACAGACTCCTAAATATTACCTAAAATAGTTAAAAACTAATAAAAACTCCGATATCTGTCAAACTAGAGGAAATTTTGCGAAACAGACAGCGACAAACCAAACAACTGTAGGTTTGGTAGACCCCGACTCGGAAAAATACGCGATTTACATACATAATTCGTCCAATTCCGATGTACGGTTTGAAAGATATGATATGTTCTTTGTTGCAAGTTATTTTCTTCAGTTGGGCCCGTGTTTGGGCTTTTGATGGTCCTGTTTCTCCATAAATATACCCACAGCATGTTCTACATCAGCATCCCCCAAAATTTATGAGTGATTATGTGAAATGAGCAGTCCTCTTAAACAAACAAGTTAGTTAAATTCAACTACTCTAGTTCCAAACATCTACCAAGTTTTGATGAGTTTGAAAAAACGCAAGCATTTTGAAACTTCGATCTTAATCTTGAGGGTACTACAAAAGCTTTAACATCAAAGTGAGGCCAATACAAAATGTTCAGTTGGGTCCATTGGTTATGTGAGATGCATGTGAATAAAGGAACCGACAGAACAAGGGGAAATATTCAAAATAAGACAACCTATTTGTCTCAGTTGGGGCCCAATCATTCTCCCAGTTGGTAATGCCGCAGGGAAGCGGAAACAAACATTATGACGGGAGCCGCATCATTTTTTAATTATTTTTTAAAATGCTTTTTCTTTTTTGGTTTTACCTTTTCTGTTGGTTTTAGGGCCTATTTGTTTGACTAAAAAAAGAGGGAAATCAAAGAAATGGAAAACTATTAAAATGAAGAATTGGTTTGGGAGTATTTGGTTGGCTAAAAAAAGAAGGAAATCAAAAAAATGGAGATGAAATGATGTTAGTTGCCGCATTATTATTGGACGATGTGAGTGATTTTTTAAGAAAACTAGTTTTGATGTTGCTTGGTTGACGAAAAAAAATAAGGAAATGAATTATAAGAAACCTATTTCCTGTAGTTTGTTTGGTTCATTCTTAAAAATAAGAAATAAAATGAGATGAGATAAGTTGTCATTGTATTATTAGGTGATGTGACCCATACTTAAGAAAAGTGTTTTCACAACTTTTTGGGATGAAAACAAAGAAATAAAATGTTAATGAGATGAGGTGAATTGTTATAATATTTTATTGGGTGATATGAGTGATTTGAAATGATGAGAAGAGATGAGTTGAGTGATGTTTGGATGAAAATAATATTTTATTAGATGTGATGGATGAGTTGTTAGATGAAAATAATATTTTATTAGATGTGATAGATGAGTGATTAGATGAAAATAATATTTTATTAGATGATGTGGATAAGTTGTTGGATGAAAATAATATTTTATTAGATGTTGTGGGTGCGTTTTAGGGATGGAAATGAAGGAAATAGTACTTTTTGAGATTTTCACCTTTTCAATTTCCATTTCTTGGTTTTTAGGAAATAACCAAACAGTTAGGTTAGATGTTAACTTAGCATCGCACGCCGGGATATTTTATTCCCAGATTTTAAATTAAGGATGCTGGGTACTCACGGGCAACATGCACGGTGTGTACGGTAACAGCGGAGTAATGTAAGAGGAGAATTGGGTTCGGTAAGGGGGAAAAAAAAACATGATTCGTAGAGCGGTGACCCAAAAGTGGTCATACGCAGAGTAGGGATTGACTTCATGAAAGATTATGATTCAAGAAGATATGTTGTGGAAAGATGGATGAGCAAAAATATAGGTGGGAAGTGATCAGCCACGTTTGTTCTGCAGCTGATCATTCACGACCCTGTTTGGCGAGCAGGTAATGAAGAAATTAAGGGGCGGCTTAGCCCTTCTTTTGCTCACCAAACGGTAAAAAATTGGATATGGGCTGATAAACACATACTGACGGAACCCGCCACTTGTTGGGTTAACTATTTCCTGCGAGGAGATGGGTTAACTTCAAGTTTGTTTTTATTATTAGATATAAAGTACATTAATTTATTACTTTGAAACAACTCTTTTAAATTTAAAAAAAAAATTGAAAGATAAATATACAATCATTAACCATCATAGCAAGCCTCGCAAAAATTTTGACAAAAATAAAACGCTAGCTGAAAAGAGATACTAATAGTAATTTGACCAAAATTCAACGTCATCACGCAATTCAGTCTGATCAGCACCTTTGATATTTTAGTCATAATTATATGTACCAATGTATGGTTCATATGCTATCGACTTTAGTAGAAAGCAGTACTAATAAAGTTTCTTAACGTTTCAAACCAAGAGTCGGTTACATTATTAGGACGTTAGCTGTTAGAAAGTTGTCCGTACAAGATTGTTAGAACATTATTCGTATAATGTCTCTTATTTGAATAATAGCAAACTCTCATTTACTACTACTATGTTTTGTGATGATATATTTCAGGTGTAAATAGGTACAAACAGGAGGTGGTTCAAAACGATGCAAACATCAACATGAACATTGATTTCAGCCTTCAAACCATCAATGGTTAAGTGACACATTTCAACGGTCAAACATCTCATTGATGGGTATGGGAACCAATCGGAGAAAAATAGAAACATGAGTTGGCACTATTTATGGTCTGCAATGACTCATCGATGGTCATAGGGAACCATCGATCGTCATAGGAAACAATGAAAAAAATCCTAAAACCAGAATCAACACTAACGATGGCTATAGCTGGAACATCGATGATCACCAAGGAATCGTTGGTGGTTGTGATCCACTATGATGGTTATGAGGAAATTTGGAAATCTATAATATTTAATCTTAGCCGTTCGTCAACCCATTTGATCTCTTATTTACACTCAGATTTGAGTATCTCATTCCCGTCCTGTCAAGATCTATTTATGGATAGTTGGAGATCATAATTGATAAAATGAAGTTTAAGGAGGGACAAATAAACAAAAGGAGAGATCTTTATTCTAGGGATTGGGAGAGTGTTGATCAAATCACATGAGCCGCATTCAACTTCTTCTCAATGTGCTTTTCATCGAAGTTTGATTCAGCGAGAAGGAGTGCCCTACGCTTACATCGCTCTACCGCTTCTTCATTTCATCTTTATTGAATTAAAAAATATATTGATAAAGGTCATACGATTACTCTTTTTACACTTTATTTGTTTTGGTTGGTTGTATATCAAACCTATGAGTTTGACAGTGTACCTAAGTAAGGGTAATTGAGGGTCGGACTTTCTACGGATATGGTCATTATGAAGAGTTAGTTTAAATGACTTATTTTGAGTAGATTGCAAAGTACGGTCTTTAAAACCTACTAAATTGGGTTGTGTTTCAGGTGAACTATGGTCATAATGAGGAAGACTCTTTGAGATAAGAAAGAGCGGATAGGATTTTAATCCTAACCACTATAAAAATCACGTGTGTTCCTATATTGATTTGATTTTTTTTTCACTTGTTATATTTTCGCTATTTTGACTCACAAACAAGTTCAATTATTTTTTCTAGTAATAATCACGCTAATATTTATACATTGAATCTCAATAATATTAAACCTAACAATGTAAAATGTTCAGTTGTAGGTGGAGAAGGTAATGAGCTTTGACACATATTCTTGGTTACGCTAGCATGTGATTACTACAAAAACTTTCAAAAAAAGAGCTAGATAGAGGTTTGCTGATTATCACATTTTGATTAAATTTTTATATCCTCATTATCTATTTTACTTAAATAAATATATTACTAATAAACATGTTTTACCTTAATTACAGATTAATGAAGAAGTAATGAAATGCTCAAAAGAATCAAATTTCCTAATTTTCTACCATTTTTTGAAGCCCAAATATGAAGACAAAATAAGGCCCAAGAAAGTTTAATGATCCATGAAGAAATTGGGTTAAAAACCAACAAAAATAAAAATCTGCTACAAACTAACAGATTGGCCAACTGATTGACCAACCAATTGGCCAAGCGATTGACCATCCAGTTGGTCAACCAATTGGTTCGTAAAAGAAATAGATTTCTGGCCGAGATTTAATCATTATTCTCCAAGCAAAATCTAAGGGTTTTCATTCATTACTATAGGCTATAAATAGGAGAAGATTATGAGGGATTTGAGTGTGGAAATTTTTTGTAAAAACTCCACATGGAGAGGAGGGATACTCTTAATTGAGAAGACTTTCAAAATTATAACTATATTGCAATTAATAAAAAAAATTGCCTCTTTATTTTTTTTCTTCTCTTTATTTGTTGATGAAGATGAAGATAAAGATTTGCTGTCAAAATACTAGAACTCTCTTGCAATGTAAGTTTTCCCTTTTATCTTTTATTTTTTTTTGTTTTAGATATTCATGTTGTAGTATTTTCCTTTCTTTTGGTTTTAGCAGATTAGATTTATTTTGATACCTTATAGAGTAGATTTACTTTCATGTTATTATTTCTATATTATTTTCTTATATTTTTATTTTGTAGTATAATTTATTTTCTTGCATAGTTTAGATTTTCTTCTATGTTATTTTATTTTTTTAATTTATGCTCATAGTTTAAATCCTTACTTCTTTGTTCTTATTTTTCTTTTTGTAATTAGTTTATTTTACTTTCTTTCATACTCTAGTTTTATTTTGTTTCTTTCAATAATGTGGAACTAAAATCTTTTAGGAATTCTAGAGTTGTATGAAACTAGTTTGTTTGTGAATTATTATCTTGTGCTTAAAATAATCATGTTTAGGATAATAAACTAGAGAACTAATTGATAGAAGAAGAATTTGATAACATATACTTATCTTGAGTGGTTTGATAGGATATGCTTATGAATTCTAGAATTAATATCTATTTGTTATTTTTTTCATTAATATTAATTTTATTTGGATGATAATTTGATAGGTTATGCTTTCTATAAGTGGTTTTAATAGTCTATGCTTAATAAATCTAAAGTAAAAATATGACAATAAGAAAATAGTTCATAAATTCTAAATGAAATTAACTAGTGGTTTCAATCCTAGATTCCTCATATCTTTAATTGCATCCCTTATCTTTTACTTTCTTGATTTTCTTTTATTAATTTCTTATTTTCTTCTAATTTCTTCTCCCCTCTTAATCTATTTTGTTTTATTTACGTATAATCACATCCACTCTCTTTATCTCTCTAAAACCCCACTTTTATCACTCCTGATTGTCTACACACAACTTAGAAACCAATTTGGATTATTTTTAACAATACCTTCCTCATGGGATGGATATTTTTCTATACCATAACTTGATAGTTGTGCACTTGCAACTTGGATCCAATTTATTCCCTATCAAGTTTTTGGCTCCATTGTCGCAGAAAGTTCTTATACGTAGGAATTTTCCATTTTATTCTTTAATTTGTGCGTTTTCTTTTGAAGGAACCTTTTTGAAGATTGAAGATCAAGGATTGAAGATTTGCTTAAGGTAAGTCCTCTTTCTAGTATTTTTAATTTCATCCCTTTAGTTAGTTTCTCACAAATAGAGACATTTAGGATCTAAAAAATATTTGATTTTTGTCAACTATAATAAAATTCCCTCTTTTCTTGCATATTGACTAATAAGATAATATATTCAAACAAGAGCTCTCTTTTTCACATTTGTTTGATTGTTAAAAAATAAAAAGATTTTATTTTTGCATCATTTTGTAGTTGCTTTTAATTCCTAGGGTTGCATTGCATATAATACTAGGAATTCACCAATGATTTGAGCATTTTGATTTAAGCACTCACTTGGAAAAACTCTTCAGGGTGAAAACCCGCTAATCAAGATAATGTGAGGGATTTCATCACTCTTTCCTTAGTTCACAAATCACTAATTCCTCACTACATAAGCCCAAGCCTTTTTTAGACTGATTAGATATTGACCTATAAGGATTTGAGCTTACTACGGAACAATAAATTCTTAAGTGAATTAGTTTAAGTATACTTGAATCCGTTGGTATTTAAGGAAAGATTTAAGGGTTACATAAAGCGCTCTAGAAAGAATGGGGTATTTAATTGATCTTTGACATCCCTCTAGTACTATCCTTATCTGGCTAATTGACCAAGTAAAACGTTAATCTTTTCACTAAAAGAGTTTTTGGTTAGGAGCTGATCTAGTTGAGTCCAAGTTTAACCCCATAATTAAGGGTGATTGGTACAAAGTGATCATTTTTTATTTGTTCTAGCTAGGTATTTTTTCATTCTCCTTCTACTCATTTTCTTTTAGGTCTTTTAGTTTTCTTTTTAAAAAAATTCTGACTTTTGTTTTTCTTAGAATTTTTTTACCTTTTTATTTAAAAATTCTTAAAAGAATTTGTTTTGGTATATGCAAATTTAGATTAGGGATAATACAAATTGTTTAATCCCTATCGAATCATCTTTTGGGACTAACAAAATTGCTAACACTAATCCGCCTCATCTTCAAGATATGTGTTATCCAATTAGGAATGTAATCCTACCTTGTATCAAGCTACTCGATATCAATAGAATCAATTTTGAGCTCAGACCACATTTCATAAACATGCTTTCGAAATGCTTAGAAAATAGAACTGAAGATGCTTATATTTTTACCTTTGAGTCTGAAGTTTGTCTTATGATTAAGATTAGGAAACTATTTGAAGATGTGATTAAGCTTAGATTTATTCCATTTGCACATAAGGATAAAGCTAAGAAATAGTTGTACAACTTATTGTTGACCTTCTTGTTTTGATAATGATTTACAAATAATTCATTTCTAATGTTGTTTGTCAAATGTTTGTATTTTTTTATCAATTGTAGACAAACAACATGTTGGAGGATGGATGGAATCAAGCTTTCACGATCATATCCAATGGAGGTTGGCGGAATAGTGGAGTGAAGCCATACAATTCAAGTTGAATATCCAAGTTCAAGCTTCAATTCGTAAGTTTACCAAATTAAGCTATAATGAAGATCAAGATCAAGCTTGGGTAATTTAGTTTAGGTGTTATATTATGTGTGTTAAGTACGTTAAGCTTAATATCATATACACACACATTTTATTGGTTTCTTTGTATATATATGTAGTCATATATATATACAACACAAGTTTTGGCTTTCATGTTTATAAATATGAAATTACATATTTCATATTTATTTTTGTGATTTTGTTTAACTACTTAGATATGAAACAAATATATTTTCATATATATACTCATATGTTTTATTTTCTATTGTATTTGTGAAAATATTATTTTCTTGGTTTATAGACTTAACAAAAATCATATACATCTTTTATTAAGTCTACAAAATTATTTTGTAATGTTTCAAAATATGGTTAAGCTAAAATGTCAAAACTCATGTGTTCACATTTTTATGTTTTGGGCTATCTTGCAAAATGATTATATTTTATATTTGGAAAGTTCTTTTTGAAAAACCAGTTTCTGTAGCAAGTTTATTATCATGTCTACAATCATTTTTTAAAGTTTTACATTTTTCTGAATTTATTTGATATTTTAAACCCTGTTTTATGTTGACATGTACTATTTAAAACAGGCTGTGTGCATGTCATGAGTCGACTCATGAACAGTATTGAGTCGACTCATGAACAGTATTGAGTCGACTCATAAATTATTGTGTAGTTTATTACTTTTTGGTTCTGACGAGTTGACTCATAACATCATGAGTCGACCCATCAGGTTTAGTCGACTCATGCCTGTCATAATTCGACTCAAGAAGTGTACTGGAAAACTAGTTTTGTTTCTGCTGAGTCGACCCATGAATTCATGAGTCAACCCATACATGATGAGTCGACTCATGAATTTTATGAGTTGACCCATAAGTTGTTTTTAGCCTGTAACGGCTAGTTATGAGTCGACTCATAAATAGTAACGAGTCGACCCATAACACTGTAACGACTATATTTGTACAGAATCAGATTTCTGATTCTTTGGCTTTTTGGTCTTTTCCTTTGGGGTTTTGGCTGAGGTTTTGGGTGGCTATATAAACCCCCTTTGCTCTCATTTTTCAGTTTAAAAAAAGAGAATATTTTAAGAAAGTTTAACAAGGGCTTAAAGTTTATTTTGAGTTTGTTTAAAGGTGTTTAAGCATTATTTAAGAGTTTCATTTGTGAAGATAATTTCACAAGGGCTTGAGGAGATAATCTTTGGTGTTTGAGCTTAAAATCATCTCTCTCTCTCACTCTTGTCATTTATTGGAGAAGTTTTCTAAACTCAATCTAGCTTTACATTTTATTCTTTGATTATCATTTTATTAAGCTAGTGTTTATATTGAGTTTAGTTAATTTTATTTATCTCTTTGAACACACACAATCATTGAGCTTATTGTATTTTCATACTTAGTATAATTTGGGTTGTGGGATTCTGTGACTTAGAGTGTGAGCTTACATTGAGTTCTCACCTTGTATTAGAGAACAAACACTTTGTTACTGTGCCTAATTGTGTAGTTCACTATGTAATATACTTGTACACCAAGAGGAGTGCGTGGTGAGGATGAAGTCGATACCGAGAGGAGTAACGTCGGTGGTCTAGTGAGAGGTGATAATTCCGAGCACTTGAGGGAGTCGATACGTGAGGACCAACACTTGAGATTGTAGCTTGTGTATGTACATTGTGAGGATTTGTGAGAGTTGTCAGTTGACTTGATAACCAAGTGTATAGAGTTTTCAGTTAGCTAGAAAACCGAGTGTATAGAGAAGTTTCGGTGTCCAAACCGGTTTGTGTAGTGGATTCTCCCCGGGAGTGGGGAGCGGAGACGTAGGACGGAAGGTCCGAACTCCGTGATCATTTCCTTTTGTTTGAGTTTGGCATTGGCACTTTTTTTCTTGCTATTGTTATATCGCCATTGTTACATGTTCATTTTGTTTACCCTTGTTTATATTATATATCCTTATATCTTGTAGCATATCATACTTGCTAGGATATATTTGTTAGTAAGTTTTAATTAGCATTTAAATCGGATTAGATGAGCATAAACCCTATTCACCCCCCCTCTAGGGTTTTTTTCATAGCGACCTTAGGGTCTAACAATTGGTATCAGATCTTGGTGCTCTTTGATTTAAGGTCTAATCGCCTTGAGTTAAAGATCCAAGTTATCTTTTTTGCGCTAATCTTGTTTTGATTGCATTTGTATCTTGCTTGCATATAATTTATATCATGGACATGCACAGTGCACCTAGTCTTGGTTATGCCATCAATATTGCTCCTAAATTAGATAATTCTCCCTATGCTCAATGGTGTGTTAGATTTAAACTTTTTGTTCGATCTAGACACTTTGATTTATGGGAAATTATAGATGATGCTTATATTGTGCCCACTTCGGAGAAATCCAAGTGGAATAAAAATGATCATCGTATGTTTACCATGAATAAGCTTTTGTTAGAATTTTTACATAATGCGTTCGATTCATCTATATCTAATAAGCTTGATTCTTTTGATAGTGCTTACACATTATGGAAACATATAGAAGCACATTAAGGGAATTTGGAGGCGATCCAACAAGCTTTGGAGGATTCCGCTTCTAGTTCATGTGGAGCTTTATTTTTATGCACACGGTCACTAGGTGATAGCCCTAGTGTGATAAGCGAGTCTGAATCTGAATATGATTTATCTTTTGATGAACTCGCCTGCGCTTCTGAAAAATTATTGCATGCCTATAACAAATTGCATCATATCTTTTTAGACTTAAAAAGCAAGCATGAAGATTTAAAATCCGATCATGAGAAGTTAGCTTCTAAATTTGATATCATTTCTCAAGAAAATATTGCTCTTAAAGTAAACAATGATATGCTAAATTTGGAAAATAATAATTTAAAATTGGATATTGCTAACTTGACTCATGACAAAAAGGATGCTATGTTAGAAGTTAAGAACATATAAAATGATACTGCTTCTTTCATAAATGACTATTTATGTTCTACTTCTAATAAAAATGCATATGTACCTAATAATGAAGATTTGAATCTTGTGAATAAACGCATTTCATCTTTAGATTCAACTTTGAGAATATGCATTGATACCATAAGAAACTTATGAACAAGTGTGCTAAATCTAGTGCTACAAAATCACCTACACACTATGCACATTTGTATAGCAAAGTTTACAAATGCTCAATTTACAGTCATAAAGATCACATTGCTAAATTTTGCTATGATGCACACAAATCTTCTAAGACTAATGCTTCTTGTGCATCTCATAAGGCTTCTTCATCACACACACACGCACATGCATCTATTTCTCATTATAAGCATGCTAGTGTGTTTAAATATGATCATTATGGTTGTTTTGGTCATTTGGCTAAGTATTGTTTTGATTTGAAAAGAAAATCTAGTTTGTCAAATATTTCTAGTAGACCACATGTTTTTAAGTGTGATGTTTGTGGTAGATTTGGACACTTAGTGAAATTTTGCTTTGATTTACAAAATATTTCAAAATTGCAAGCTGTTCCAAAAGAACTACCTTTGTTTAATGATGTTTCACATTTGCAAAGAGCTACAAATAAATTTTCTTTGTTTGCAAATGGTTCTCGTGCACTTCCACATGGTCATCATAAACAAATGCATCTTTTTTATTGCACATATTACAATCGGAAGGGTCATTTGTAAGATTATTGTTATGATTGAATTCGTGCACCATATGCGCCCAAATGGGTTCATAATCCTAGGGCTTTGAGCTTTCATGATAGGGGTAATGTCCCTAAACAATCCGGCACCAAGAATGCTTGGGTGCCAAATTGAGTTTCTAACCAAGAACTTATTGTTTTTATTTTTCTTTTTTTCTTGGTTTTGAAAATTATACTTTGAAATCTTTAAACATGAAAACAATTTTTCTTTGATCAATCTTTTGTTTTTTGACTATGAGTTTCAATTTTCATGAGAGGTTTATATTTATATAACCCCCCGGTGTTTATTGGGTGTTTATTTCCCAAATCATGTTTACCGGATGCTAAAATGATTATATGGGTTGGAACAAGCTCAAGAGCTTGATATTGTTGCCTCTCTTAGAAATTATGTTTTGATTTGTTGCTTTGAATTCATTATATTTCACTTATATGATGATATTTATGTGTTTGTGCTTATGGATCATCTATTCATGTCTTATAATGTATTCTATGAGTAGTTTGATCAAGTTATACGAAGAAAATTTTCTTCCTTGATCGAACATTGTTTTTGGACTCAAATCTTGATTTATGACTTCATTTGAGTGATTTGTTTTTACTTGAAAACTTTTTTCATGGTTCTCATGTTTTTCTCATTCCTTTGTTTTTATAAATCTATTTTTATACACTATGTTACTGTGACGCCCCAGGGTTCACACAAGGCTGCAGTCCCAGGTGAAACCCGGATTGTCAAACCTGCCAAGCACCAACCACCATGCTATGACAAGTTTCACCATCACAATCACTATCTCTCTAGTGGAAACAATAAATAGGTGAAGGTACAGACAGGTAAAAATAGAAATAGGATAATACTGGATATACACAGAAGAAGCATAAGAAAAATCAATAATGAGCCCAACTGGAATAAAATAGACATATCTCTGAGTCTGAACTGAATCTCAAATACAATGAGTCACATAAACAAAGTCTCACAATAGCTCTCAACTCTATGAAACAAAATACCAATCTAGATTCTGAGACACTTCTTTCATAAATGACATATTAATATGTGTTCTCATTATCTTGTTTGTATGTGAGTTATGTTTAGCATATCTTTCATTTATGCTTACTCACATGTTTTTTCCTTAGCTTTTATTTCATATATTCTATATGGTATTTTGATAGGGGGAGCTATTCTCTATACTTGTTTTATACTCACTCATGCATATTGATAGGGGGAGCTTTCGCTCTCTTCATTCTTATTTGTTTTCCGCTTTTTGATATTGTCAAAGGGGGAGAAATATTATGAGTATACATTTTCTTGTCTATATGCATGTGAATTATAATTTATATATTTATTTCCTTTCATGCATATATCTTTTTGTAAATTGTTTGTCATCATAAAAAAGGGGAAGATTGTTGACCTTCTTGTTTTGATGATGATTTATAAATAATTTACTTTTAATGTTGTTTGTCTAGTGTTTGTGTTTTTTTATCAATTGTAGACAAACAACATATTGGAGGATGGATGGAATCAAGCTTTCACAATCATATCCAATGGAGGTTGGCGGAATTATGGAGTGAAGCCATACAATTCAAGTTGAAGATCCAAGTTCAAGCTTCATTCGCAAGTTTACCAAATTAAGCTATAATGAAGATCAAGATCAAGCTTGGGTAATTTAGTTTAGGTGTTATATTATGTGTGTTAAGTACGTTAAGCTCAATATCATATACACACATATTTTATTGGTTTCTTTGTATATATATATATATAGTCATATATATATACAACACAAGTTTTGGCTTTCATGTTTATAAATATGAAATTACATATTTCATATTTATTTTTGTTATTTTGTTTAACTACATAGATATGAAACAAATATATTTTCATATACATACTCATATGTTTTATTTTCTATTGTATTTGTGCAAATATTATTTTCTTAGTTTATAGACTTAACAATAATTATATACATCTTTTATTAAATCTACAAAATCATTTTGTAATGTTTTAAAATATGGTTAAGCTAAAATGTCAAAACTCATGTGTTCACATTTTTATGTTTTGGACTATCTTGTAAAATGATGATATTTTATATTTGGGAAGTTCTTTTTGAAAACCAGTTTCTATAGCATGTTTATTATCATGTCTACAATCATTTTTCAAAGTTTTACATTTTTCTGAATTTATTTGATATTTTTAAACCCTATTTTATGTTGACATGTACTATTTAAAACAGGCTGTGTGCATGTCATGAGTCGACTCATGAACAGTATTGATTCGACTCATAAACTGTTGTGTAGTTTATTACTTTTTGGTTCTGACGAGTCGACTCATAACATCATGAGTCTACCCATCAGGTTTAGTCGACTCATGCCTGTCATAAGTCGACTCATGAAGTGTACTGGAAAACTAGTTTTGTTTCTGCTGAGTCGACCCATGAATTCATGAGTCAACCCATACATGATGAGTCGACTCATGAATTTTATGAGTCGACCCATAAGTTGTTTTTAGCCTGTAACGGCTAGTTATGAGTCGACTCATGAATAGTGACGAGTCAACCCATAACACTGTAACGACTATATTTGTACAGAATCAGATTTCTGATTCTTAGGCTTTTTGGTCTTTTCCTTTGGGTTTTTGGCTGAGGTTTTGGGTGGCTATATAAACCCCCTTTGCTCTCATTTTTCAGTTTAAAAAAAAGAGAATGTTTTAAGAAAGTTTAACAATGGTTTAAAGTTTGTTTTGAGTTTGTTTAAAGGTGTTTAAGCCTTGTTTAAGAGTTTCGTTTGTGAAGATAATTTCATAAGGGCTTGAGGAGATAATCTTTGGTGTTTGAGCTTCAAATCATCTCTCTCTCTCTCACTCTTGTCATTTATTGGAGAAGTTTTCTAAACTCAATCTAGCTTTACATTTTATTGTTTGATTATCATATTATTAAGCTAGTGTTTATATTGAGTTTAGTTAATTTTATTTATCTCTTTGTACATACACAACCATTGAGCTTATTGTATTTTCATACTTAGTATAATTTGGGTTGCGGGATTGTGTGACTTAGAGTGTGAGCTGACATTAAGTTCTCACCTTGTATTAGAGAACAAACATTTTGTTACTGTGCCTAATTGTGTAGTTCACTTTGTAATATACTTATACACCGAGAGGAGTGTGTGGTGAGGACGGAGTCGATACCGAGAGGAATAGCATCGGTGGCCTAGTGAGAGGTGATAATTCTGAGCACTTGAGGGAGTCGATACGTGAGGACCAACACTTGAGGTTGTAGCTTGTTTATGTACATTGTGAGGATTTGTGAGAGTTGTCGGTTGACTTGATAACCAAGTGTGTAGAGTTTTCGGCTAGCTAGAAAACCGAGTGTGTAGAGAAGTTTCGGCTTCCAAACCGGGTTATGTAGTGGATTCTCCCCGGGAGTGGGGAGCAGAGACGTAGGACGGAAGGTCCGAACTTCGTGATCATTTCCTTTTGTTTGAGTTTGGCATTGGCACTTTTTTTCTTGCTATTGTTATATAGCCATTGTTACATGTTAATTTTGTTTACCCTTGTTTATATTATATATCCTTATATCTTGTAGCATATCATACTTGCTAGGATATATTTGTTAATAAGTTTTAATTGACATTTAAATCGGATTAGATTAGCATAAACCCTATTCACCCCCCTCTAGTGTTCGTTCATAGCGACCTTAGGGTCCAATACTTATGCACAAATTCTATCTAAACCTAGATGAATTTGTTACCATTTATCGGAAATTTTTTTCCCTATCCATGAAATGGTCACTACCACATAATGGGTCTATAGGGACGTTTCGTGGGGCGTGGTTTAAAACCGTTCCCTTTGCTTCCTAAGGGAACAATTTTGTGACGGTTCCAACTATTACGAAGAAATCTAAGACAACGCTTTAAACTAAAACGTTAGGCTTGACTTAGGCTTAGGCTAAAATTTTATAATGGGCTAAGGGGACGGTATTATTATGGGCTTTATGTTCGTGCCCAAACTTTAACCAAAAAAAAAAAACAATTCATTTTTGTTTGATATAACCAAACCCCTCATCTTCACCCACACGATCAAAATCAAAAGATCTAACAAACTCCTCCCATCGAAGAGCCCTAGGGTTTTTCTCATCGATCTCCCTCTTCGACCTCACCTCTCCTCGAAGGAGCAAAACCGCAGCCTCCTCCCCTCAGCTCCCCACTTCCGCCGCCTCTCCTTCTCGCCAACCTTCTCGCCCTCGTTTCCCTCCTCTCCTTAGCTCTCCACTTGCGCCGCCACTTGTTCGTCAAACTCTAGGGTACTTATCTCTCTCCTTTTCAATCATCAAACTCTAGGGTTTCAATTTTTCCTTTTTATCTATTTAACAAATTTTTTATTTAATTTTATAAATTAGGGCTTTGTTGTATTGGTTGATGTTTGATTTCAAGCACGTATATTTAATTTTTTGTATTTTCTTTGGAATCTTTAAAGATAATCTGACTATTCTAGTCCTTTGTAAAATTAAATAAAAATTAGCGCTTCGCAGTCAGTATACTGTTTTAGGTTTTCTATGTGAAGAAAATCTAATGCATATGTTTATCTGAGGCCATGCTCAAATCCTACTCTTGTTGTACCTAAATAATAATCCTAATTGGATTCGTTGTATATCTGTTGCTTTCATATCTATGATTTTGCTTTTTAGATGATGGGTACTTTTTTTAGGGGGGCGAGGATATTGTTAGTGAGTGAGAAAATAATATAACTATGTGAATGTATATATGATTATTAATGTTACGGTGTGAAATATTATAATTCAGTCCAGCGGGAGAGACTTTAAAATGTGCGTGGTTTGGTTAGTATATAATATGTGGCAAGATTATCAAAAGGAGGTGATGCATGCACATTATTGAGGCATGATTTTTTTTGAGTAATTATCATGAATTATTTTTATAGTTGCTTTCCTCTCTTTCATATGCACATGTATTAGATGTTTATCAGATTTTGTTCAACCAAACTACTATCTTTTTGGATTTTAAAAATAGGTTAATTACAGAAGATCCCTACGAACTTTTTAAGAATTTAAAAATAGGTTAATTATAGTTGCTTTACTTCCTTCTCGCCGACCTTCTCGCCCTCGTACTCGAAAGTCATAAAGTTGTACTTCATGATTCATATTTGATAACTTATGAAATTAACTAGGTTAGATCATAGATACAGGTGTTGGTTATATATCTTTTTGAGGAATGGTCATACTGTTTCTCAATAGGGAACCCTTTGTTTTTGAGAAGCATGGTTACTCTTCCAATAATGTAAGGATTTTAGCTGACATGGTCATCAAATATATTTTGAAGCTATATTGCCAATTTTTAATGAAGAGATATATGAATTGTTAATAAATTTCCACTCTAATTATTGGACACATTATCTAATATGACTGCTTTGATGCAATTGCTTCATTATATAATCTCATTAATGAAAATGAGTATTTTATCTTTACGAAAATTTTGTTTCTCTTTTTTATTATTTCTTCCTTTTACCTTGATTATATTTTCTAATAATTTTGTATAATGTCCATATATATGTGATACGGGTGTATCGTCTCTTCGGGAGCTTAGCGATCCTCATGGAAGCTTGAGGATAGATGATTCTCATGGTATCTTGAGAATAGAGTAGAG
>BQKN01054920.1:7606-35663 GCA_022839385.1 Asparagus kiusianus | reverse complement strand
GAAACACGACTTTTCTAGGGTTTAGAACTCAGTTTGTAATCAGAAAATAGATCAGGGAGGTTGTTCTTTGATCTAGAGAGATTGTGAGAGAGAGATTTGTAAAAATCCAATTGATTCTCATAATCTAGAGAAGGTATTTTCCTTCGCCTTAATTCATCTCTTGTGTTCTTCTGTCGTTTTCTTCTTTACCCACTCTTGATAATTTCGCGATCAAGAGTGCTCGCACAGCAACTCGTATCAATATGGTTAAGATATAAGCATCCACTAGTACTATGGTTGATTAAGGAAAAAGTGTAAATGTGCAAACATTTCACACCAAAGTTAATGGTGCAAACAAATATTGATGGTATATGCATGTCTTATTAGAAATTAATCTTTGATAAATATGGATATCCTCCAATTGAAATGTGTGTATACATAATAATGTCACATGCATGTTGGTAAGGACTAATATCAAACTATGATTCATCTTCTATCCCAGTTTTAGTTCATCTTATCCAAAGTGAACTGAGTTTTGATATCCTTCTCAAAATCACCCTTGACCCTCACATTTCTCAAACGCTATAAATTCCAAAGAAAGCACATCAAAATCATAAACCTTGCATCTTCTCTTCTCATTTTCACCACTTCACCTGCACGCGCTCAAACATGGGAGATTACGATCCTAACCTTCAGTCTATTGATACTCGAGATATGTATTTATCCAACAGTAGTTAGTTTTTGGTTGAACAATACTATTTCTCTTTTTTATCTTTTTGAGCCACATATATTATATCTTATTTACGTGCTATAATTTCATCCTCACAGTTTTATATTAGCTCTATAATGATAAGTTTCAGTTCTCTAAACAAAATATGAAACTAATAAATTTTTATTTTTTTAGATACAAGCATATTTTAGTTTATGTATACTACTATTAAACAAATAGTTATGCTTGAGAGATACTAGTCATATAAAATAACTTGCAAACTCTTTAGTTGATGGATTCTTATACATTGTTAGTAAGTAGATATATATTACTGATATATTAATAAATTTACTTTTCTCTAGCAGATGCAAGTTATGGATAAAAATAGATGTTGGATGTATAACACTTCTCGTGTAAGTGCCGAGTACACTGAAAAAGTGAATGACTTTCTTGATAGAGCATCTGTAAGAGTAGCTAAAGGGAATGAAATATGTTGTCCTTGTCGTGGTTGCTGTAATCGTAGTTGGCATTAGCAAAATACTATCTACAATCACTTGATTGTCAAGAGATTTATAGATAATTATTACAAATGGGTTTTTCATGGTGAGGATTTGCCATCAAGATTGAACGTCCATAGCGAGAGTGATGATGCTGATGCACATACTCATGATGATGTAGGTGGATTACTACATGATATTTTTAGAGGCACAATAGAAGAGTTTCCAAATAACGAAGAAGAAGGCATAAAGGAAGGCACAAAGGAATTGACTGAGGATGCTAAGAAATTTTACAAGTTAGTGGAAGAAGGTCAGCAAGAGTTATTCCTAGGATGCAAAACTTTTTCCAAACTCTCTTTTATAATTCGATTATATTTGCATAAGTGAGTACATGGACTAAGCAATGAGGCATTTGATGATTCTCTGACCCTATGGAGGGAAGCAATTCGAGACATAAAGTTGCCAAAGTCTTTTCATGAAGCCAAAATAATTGTCAAGGACTTGGGTCTTGTTTATGAAAAAATACTTGCGTGCCGTAACGATTGTATGCTATTTTATGAAAATGTAAATGAGAAGCTGAATGAGTGTAGTAGTTGTGGTGCTTCTCGGTGGAAGCCAAAGAAGGATGATGTATTTAATGATTCCAATCAACCATCTAAAAAGGTGCATAATGTTCTAGTAAAGGTTTTGAGGTACTTTCCTTTAAAACCTATAGTTCAAAGACTATTCATGTGTTCTCAAACTACTAAATGTATGAGTTGGCATTCAAAGGAGCGCATCCAGGATGGGATTCTAAGGCATCCGGCTGATGGCAAAGCTTGGAAAGACTTTGATGAAAAGCATCCAGAGTTTGCATTAGACCCTCGTAATGTGAGATTAGGGTTGGCTAGTGATAGATTTAATCCCTTTTGAACAACGAGTATCACGCCTAGTACATGGCCAGTTATCTTAATCAACTATAATTTACCACCATGGATGTGTTTGAAAGCAGAATATTTCTTGCTATCTCTACTTATTTCAGGTCCTCAATCCCCTGGCAACAACATCGACATATACTTGAAACCACTGATTGATGAATTGAAAGAGTTGTGGGAAGTTGGATTGCTTACATATCATGCTTCTATCAAACAATCATTTAAATTGTGTGTAGCTTTGCTTTGGATAGTTAGTGATTTTTTAGGATACGCAATGTTGTCCGGATGGAGTACTAAAGGCAGATTGGCTTGTCCTTATTGTAATTATAGTACATTCTCAGAGTATTTAAAATATAGCAAGAAGATAGGTTATATAGGTCATCACAGATTTTTAAAAGATGATCACCCATGGCAATTTAATAAAAGATCGTTTAATGGTGACATTGAGCTTGGAAGAGAACCAACATATTTATTTGGGACTAAAATTATAAACGAATTATCTGATTTTG
The DNA here is from genome assembly GCA_022839385.1 of Asparagus kiusianus. Lineage (NCBI taxonomy): Eukaryota > Viridiplantae > Streptophyta > Magnoliopsida > Asparagales > Asparagaceae > Asparagus > Asparagus kiusianus. Next base: position 33,055 of record BQKN01054920.1, on the reverse strand, counting down.
TCAATGAATTTGGAATTTTTTTTGAAGAAAAGAGCAGATAAGAATTGTCCGTGGAAGAAAATGTCAGCATTTTTTTGTTTGCCTTATTAGGAGCATAATAGATGTCGGTACATGCTAGATTTAATGTATATTGAGAAGAATGTTTGTAACAATATTGTTGACACATTTTTAGATATTTCAGGAAAGACAAAGGACCATGTTAAAGCTTGCTTTGACTTACAACAAATGGGCATAAGATGAGATCTTCATCCTATGAAGTCGGCTGATGGTCGGCGTATTACATTTGCGAAAGCTTGCTTTCTATGATAACATAGGAGAAATAAATGTTTTGCAAAGTGTTGGCGGATGCAAAAGTGCCTCATGGTTGTGCATCAAATATCTCAAGATGTGTAAATGTGAGGGAGAAGAAAATATCTGGGTATAAGACTCATGATGCAAATTTTCTCATGCAATATTTACTTCAAGTTGCATTAAGAAGAAATTTTCCTAGGAGTGTTGTTATTCCTCTCAATAGATTAGGTGCTTTCTTTAAGGGTTTATGCAGCAAAGTCCTCAAGTCAGTTGAACTTAATTCCTTACAGTCTGAGATCGTAGAGATATTATGTCAGCTTGAGAAAATATTTCCACCCAATTTCTTTGACATCATGGTTCATCTTCCTATTCATTTAGTTTAATAAATTTTGGATTGTGGGCCAGTCAACTACTTCTGGATGTATCCAACAGAAAGATATCTTTGTAGATTAAATTCATATGCGCGTAATAGAAGTGCTCCTGAAGGCTCCATAGCAGAAGGATATTTTGCTTAAGAGTCTCTGACTTTTTACTCATTATATATGCATGATGGTGTCAAGGCAAGGTTTAATAGATACAAAAGTAGGTATGAGAGAGTTGATGTTGCAGAAGAGCGTCGCCAATTTTTCCTAAGATAGGTCATTTTTTGGGTGGAAAGAGGAAAAGAAAGGGCAAAGCATTTACATTAGATAATGTTGATTGGGTTAATGCACATCGATATGCCTTGTACAATTGTGATAACAAGGAAGTTGATAATTATATTAGGTATGCTTCATTTACTTAATTATTACTTCTTATTTGATGTTGTTGTCCATATTTCACTTTATAAACCCATACATTTTGTATTGTTATGCAGTGAACATAAACTTTTGATTGCGAATCAGTCAAGAAAAAGAGGCAGAACGAGTAAATGTACGGGAGCTCAAAAGCACATCAAGGACTTCACTGCCTGGTTTAAACTATAGTATCTGAGTTGAAAACAATGCCAGATTATTTAAAATGGTTATCAATGGGTCCTAATTTTGTAGCAAAATGATACAGAGGCTATTATGTGAATGGTTGTACTTTCCACATCAAGGCACGTGATGAAACATGTAAAACTCAGAATAGTGGTGTGTCCGTAACTAGTCAAGTAGATAGTTATGCAAGTTCCACGGACCATAAACCTAAAACTGGAGATGTTACTTTTTATGGCGTCATACAAGATATCATTGAAATAGACTATTAGAGCAAATTTAGTGTCGTTCTATTCAAATGTGACTAGTTTCATTTAGAAAAAGATGAATATGGGCTTATTCGCGCTATTTTTAATAACAAACGCCACACAAATGACCCTTTTGTCATGACATGTCAAGTTCATCATGTTTTCCGTGTGTAGGATCCTGTTGAAGAGGCAAAAAAGAATTAGCATTATGTTTTAAAGAAGCTTCCTAGTCACATTTATGGTATGGACAGTGATATTGGTGCTACAGATGGAGGTGACTATTGGGTTGAAAGTAGTGACATTGTCAGTGATTTAATCCCAACCAGTGATGATTACATAGAAGATGTGAGTTAGGGTAGAGATGATATACCGAGGTTCACTGTTGACATTCCTCCAAATATATATATTGATTCAGATAATGTAATAGAAGGTGATGAAGACAATGACTTTGAAGAAACAGATTGGGATTGGATGGAGTAAAGACATGATACTATATGTTTGGTTGAAACAAATGAGCTTTGAACTTCTAAGGTACGATTTTCACTTTAATCGCTAATTTATATTTATTCTTTTCCCTATTATTTATATCAAGTATTTATGATCAAAATTATTTATTGTCAAATTATGTTGTTCGCAGTGAAAGTTGCCTTCATTGAACTCATTGCTTTCTCAAGTAACTGTTTATCGATTACAAAAGATCCGGTCTTTTTATAAGATCCGGTTACAACAAAATCAAAGAAAAATAAAAATTACAACTTTCCTTTTATGTCGAACGAATCGCGAGATCCTGTTTTGCGGTCTCTCGCTTTTGTGGGTTCTTTGCCTGCGCCGGGGTTAATCCGTGGACCACCGCGTGATCTAGATCTAGTCGGATCTACACAGTACAACGGGTATTATTTTACGAAGGAAATAATAACCGGGGGATTAGTTCACAAAGGAAATAATCGCCCGAAGTAATCGAAATCGACCAAGCGAAATCGATACTCTTCTCGGGATCAAAGACCAAGCTTTGATCCAGAGGATGACTGTGTAGATCTGAGATCCGATCCCTCTCGAACTCCTACCTTATTTGACGTGGATGATCGCCGAGCACCGGATCTGAAAGTCCAAGTCTTCAAAGTCCTAAAGCTTCAATCTTTTTAAGTTTTAAGATCTGAATTCAGCAGAGCTTCGCCTCCAACCTTTCCAACCTTTTTCAAATGAGCCAGGGGGGCCTATTTATAGGCAACCCTCACTATGCCCTTGCACAGGTGGCCGGCCACCTTGGTGGCCCAGCCACCGCGCCACCAGGAGGTGGCTCGGCCACCGAGCCACCTCCTGGTGGCTCGGTTTTGGCTGAGCCACCAGGTGGTGGCTCGGCCTTGGCCGAGCCACCCCCAGGTGGCTCGGCCACCGAGCCACCTCCCAGGTGGCTCGGCTTTGGCCGAGCCACTTGGCAGTTGGCTCGGTTTTGACCGAGCCCTCCGGGTGTTTGTTACTTTGCCTCTTTGCCCGTTTTTCCGGTTTTTGCAGTTAATCTGAACCTCCTTATTGATCTGGACTCTGATTTGTTGATCTGAATCCTGATTTGACAGTAAATCCACTTCGGTGTTCGAGTTCGAATCCGTTCTATAGTTGGATGACTCGTTGACAAACCGTTAGCTTGATTTCGCACGCGAGTGGATTTATTCCGTTGTTTGCATGTGGTTCGTTAGCCTCGTAGCCTCGTTAATCCGCTTCGTCACGTGTCACTTAGCTTCGATATTATGGTTCAACGATCATTCTTGGATTCATCACCCGATGGTCCGTTGGTTTGTTGAATCACCGTGTCGAGCTGTGTTAAGGGACCTATAAGCAGTTTTATACGCCTACAGATACCCCCTCCAAAGTATTTCAGCCTCTTTCTTTTATAGGAGAGTCTGGAATACTTTGGATATGATTGTCCCAACCTTCAATCGGTGTAACGGGACTTTGGAATGGCTTCTATTCTTGATTCCTTCAATCCTCCAGGCTATCCGGTGCTTTGTCGAATGTCTGCATTTGTTGTCGGAATTTTAAACTTGAAGCTAATTCTCGATTTTCTAATCTTTAGCTCGTGTTTGTTGTTTCAACATAGAACTGACCATCGATTGTTGAGTCTTCATTGGCAACACGTTGTCTGGCGTTTGAGCTTCCTTATGACGCGTTGTCCGGCATTTGAGCTTCATTGTGACGCGTTGTCCGGCGTTCGACACAGTTTATACTCGTACGTCTGCTGGAGTATACACAGTTTAAGCTCTTAAGGAATTGGAGCGTGACAGATACTCGAGTCACGAGACCAATCTACGGAATTGATACGTCAATGACTCGTATTTATAGAATTTTTGGCAAATTCTTAGCCATCAACGGGTTTGATGAGCCTTTACCGACTACCGTTTGAGTCGGGCTAGCATGCGGATTGTCTAAATCCGTTCCATATGTAACGTTAAGCTAAAAGAGTTAACCCTTTTAGTGCTACGATATTGAATACGTAGACTTCGTCTTTCTCCTGTGAAAAGACTAAACAGCGACATGTATGAGACGTTGACTTAGGATTTTTGGCAAATTCTCAGCCCTCAACGGATTTGACGTGCTCTTACCGATTACCGTTTGAATCGGGCTTACATGCGGATTGTTTTAGTCCGTTTCGCATGTGACATTGTGCTAAAGGAATGAACTCCCTTAGACTTTGTGCTATGATGTCGAATACATAGGCTTTACCATTTGTTACGGGAATAGGCTACCTGGCAGCGCGTGCCTTAGACGTTGACTTATCCTTACTTAGGTTTCAGGATAAGATACCCCGGAATCAAACTCTGGTGTCTTTTTCTACGGAGAAAGACTAAACCGACGGCGCGTGTTAGGCGTCGGCATATCCTTTCTTAGGATTCATGATAAAATTCCCCATGCGTGTAAGGCATGGATTTTGGTGTTATTAATAACAACCTGCCACAATGTTAAATATGTGGGCGAGTGTTCTTTTTAACGGTTAAGAACTAACCGGCAGCGCGGGTTAGGCGCAGACTTATCCTTGCTTAGGTTTCAGGATAGAATACCCCAGAATCGAACTCTGGTGTCTTCTTCCACGGAGAAAGACTAAACCGACAGCGCGTGTTAGGCGCAGACTTATCCCTGCTTAGGATTCGGGATAAACTTCCTAGGATGAATCCTAAATTTGATAAACTTTTGGAAAAGGTTGGTGTAGGAAAGGAAGAATTTTATATTCTATTCCCCGATCTTCTTTTAGGGTGAAGAAAACCCGAAAACAAGGAAGGAAGAATTTTATATTCTATTCCTTGATTCTGGAAAGGAAGAATTTTATATTCTATTTCCAGCGTAAAAGAAACTAGAAGTGGGATCTCCACTCCGAGAATCTGGAAAATCCAGATAAACTTACCTTTTATAGGATTGGTTATCTAGATTGAAGATGAGTTTTTTGTTTATCGAAATGAAATTTCAACTTCGGTTATAACCATGAGGAGGTTTAACCAAAGAGAAATGGAAGGGAGTTCTTTCGTTTATCGAAAAGGGACTCTGAACTGAAAGTGGTCCTCTTGTTCGTGGAAAGAATCAAGAGGGGAATTTGTTGGTGGTTCAGACCAGAAAAACACTTTTGGTGGACTCACTGTCAATTGAAATTGATCAGTGAGGGATTTTGGTGGTAAAACTGATTTTGGGTTATCCTCTAGAATATTAAGTGTAATATTCTTCGAGAAACTCCCCGATAAATGGGTTATCCTGAACGTACTAGGGATAGTATTTTTTCAGAAACTTCCTATTTATTGGCATTAATTGCCTGACGCCCTCTAGAGAAATTAGGCGATAAGCGCCGTTTGAGTAGACTGTGTCTATCACAAACGGTCCTTCCCATTTGGGTTCAAATTTACCTTTCTTCTTGGAGTTGAGGATTATCGGTCGGCGAGCAGCGAGGACCAGATCTCCTTCCTTGAAGCTTCTTTGTCGGACTCTTTTGTTAAAAGCCCTAGATATTCTGGCTTGATAAAACTCAATGTGTTGTTGAGCTTCCAAGCGCCTTTCATCCAACATTTCGAGTTCCTCGAGATGTTTTTGATGTTGTTCTTCCGTCGTCATCTCTGTTGTGAGAGCGATCCGAAGGGATGGGATTTGGATTTTCAACGGTAGCACAGCTTCACATCCGTATACTAACGAATACGGGATGGCCCCCGTAGGTGTGCGTACAGTGGTGCGATAAGCCCAGAGTGCTTCACCGAGTTTATCATCCCAATCTCGTTTATTGGTCTTCACGAGCTTTGACAGGATCTTAATGATCGTCTTGTTAAAAGCCTCAGCTAATCCATTCACAGCGGGGTAATAAGCTGTTGACGAAACATCTTGAATTTTGAACTTGTCACAGAACCTGACGAAAGCGTTGCTTATGAACTGTGGACCGTTGTCATGAATGATCCGTCTTGGCATGCCGTGTCGGTATATGACATGATGCTTGATGAAATTGATGAAGTTGTTCGTCTTCACTTCTTTAAACGGAATTGCTTCAGCCCACTTTGAAAAGTAATCCGTGATTGCGAGAATGAATCGATCACCTTTGACTGAAGGGGGAAAAATTGGACCGACGATATCCATATCCCATGTTTCGAACGGCCAAGACGTGGTTGACGTGTGTAAACGTTCTGGTAGTTGGTGCATATAATTTGCATGTACTTGACAGGCGTGACATCCTCGGGCGTATTCGATTGCATCATGAACCATTGTTGGCCAAAAATATCCCATTCTCCTGATACGATCATATAGTTTGGGACTGGGCTGATGCGCACCGCATTCTCCTTCGTGTGCTTCCTTAAGAACTTCTTCTGCTTCTTCGTTCGAAAGGCATCGGAGTAGCAAATCATCGTACCCTCGACGGTATAACGTATGAGTCTCGGTATTATAGAAGAACCTCGGCGCTCTTCGGCGGATTGATTCCCTTTCTTTTACATCCTCTGGCAAAATACCGTATTGAACGTAGTCAATGATAGGAAAACGCCAATCTCGGGACTCAGACCCGATTTGAGTTGAGTTCACCTCCTTGGCGTTTATGTTTTCATCATTTTCCTCTTCGATATCAATACTGTATATGGGTATGCAGAGTTGATGCGATCTTACTGTAACTAGCAGTTCAGTTTTGGGAGGCTGCGCAAGTAATACCGCTAGTGCTGCCAGTGCATCCGCATAAGCGTTCTGGAGACGAGGGATTTATTCAATAAAGAATTCTTCAAAAGAATCTGCCATTTTGACGGCCTCCTGGTGGTAGGGGATCAGGTCTTGGTTTCTGACTTCATACTCTCCACGGACTTGGTTGACTATCAATTGAGAATCTCCAAAAGCTTCGAGATATTCGACCCCCAGCTCCTTGGCGAAACTGAGTCAAATGAGGAGCTCGTTGTACTCGGCTACGTTATTGGAACATGGATCAGTCAGTGAATAAGCCCGAGGCATCACATGTTTTCCCGGGGAAACTAAGACAACTCCAACTCCGGAGGAGACTTTAGAATATCCGGGGGTTATTGCCACATTGGCTGCTCTTGAAGCACCATCAAAATATAATTACCATACTTGTTGATGCGACGTGGTGTTAACCTCGTGGGTTTCATACGACAAGTCATCATATACTTCTGCCGTATCTGTTGTCGGGTTTGCCGCCAAAAGATCACAAATTGCTTGTCCTTTGATTGACTTCTGCTGTTTGAAGTGCAAATCATACTAGGACAAGAGAAGGGCACACTTCGCTAAACGCCAATTCATCGAACCCGGTTGCGTCATAAATACCCGTACTGGATTAACGTTAGAGATAACGTAAATCGTCTGTCCAACCAAGTAATGCCGCATCTTTTGCATTGCGAATACCAATGCGAGGTATTTTTTCTCAATTATCGGATATCCAGACTCGGCGCCTACTAAGGTCCTACTTAGATAATAGACTACCTGTTCGTGACCATTATCATCGTCTTGTGCTAGTAAAGCACTTATCGAGTGGTTCATCGCCTTGATGTAAATCAAGAACGGTTTACCTGATTTTGGTGCAACGAGAATAGGAGGATTCGCCATATATATTTTGATATCTTCGAATGCTTTTTGGCAGGTGTCGTTCCAAATAAATGACACACCTTTCTTGTTTAGCTTAGAGAATGGTTGGCACTTCCCAGAAAGATTTGAGATGAACCGCCGGATGTAAGCTAAACGCCCTTGTAATCCTCTGAGTTCTCTTAAATTTCTCGGGGGTTGCAGTTCGTGTATCGCCTTTACCTTGTCAGGATCGATATGTATACCTTTAGTGGTGATGACGAATCCAAGGAATTTTTCGCTGGACATTCCAAGGAAGGATTTAGTGGGGTTCATCTTCAATTGATGATTCCGCATGAGATCAAACATTGTCTTCAAGTCCTTGATGTGATTTTCTTTGTTGCGGCTTTTTACAACCAAATCATCAACGTAGCATTCGACCATTTTCCTGAGATGTTCTTGAAAAATCTTAGTCATCGCTCGCTGGTATGTGGCGCCTGCATTCTTTAGACCGAAAGGCATCACTGTGTAGCAAAATACACCGAGGGGCGTTCTGAACGCTGTATGTTTCTCATCGTCTGGGTGCATCTTAATTTGGTTATATCCTGGAAAGCCATCCATAAAAGACATTCTTTCAAATCCGCACGTATTGTCGATGATGACGTCCGTGATTGGGAGAGGAAAGTCGTCTTTCAGACTTGCCGCATTCAGGTTCCTGAAGTCGATGCAAATCCTGATTTTACCATTCTTCTTCATGACGGGAACAATATTGGCTAGCCAGTCTGGATGTTGTTCCTCTCGGATAAATCCTGAGTCGATCAATTTCTTAACCTCTGCCTCGATGGCTTCCATAATCTGCGGACGAAACCGTCTCTGCTGTTGTTTGACAGGTTTGGCATCCGACTTAATATCGAGGCGATGCACTGCCACATTGGGGTCGAGCCCTGGCATGTCATCATAGTTCTAAGCGAAGACATCGATATATTCCCTGATGAGAGCAATTAATTCCTCCTTCTCATTTGGGGGAAGACTATCGCTGATGAATATGGGCTTTGGGTTGGCCTCGTCGCCCATGTTGACTTGGACTATTTTATCTTCAGTGGGGGGTTCCCTCTGTTCAAACCTGTCGCCGCACTGCATGTTCAGGTGATGAACCCATGGGTCTTCCCATGTTGGCATTTGATCATCGTCCTCCATTGTGGATGGATCAACTGTAGTCATATGCGACATCAGCTTCTTGAATACTTCCCCCAAACTTGTATCAGAATCCCAAGCTGAAGAATCAGAAGAGTACCCGTTCTTAGCTTTGTTAGCGATTTGATCAATAACTTGCTAACAGCATTCATCATCAGACGAGGAGACATAACCCAAGCCTCGTTTGTGATGATAATAATTATCCGGTTTCCCTTTCGGTACATATGCCGCTTTGGCTGGAATACGGGAACCTCGATCGAAGTACAAACCTTCTCCGAGTGTGAAATCATATCCCTGTTTTTCCATGAGCTTGCGTGCTTCCGGACTATACTTGGATAAATGTCGACCGGGTTTGTCATCATTCTCCTCTTTCTTTAAGAAATGATCTGGTAATGGAAAACCCTCTCCTTTACCGTAAATCACTTCTTTTTCACCTCCTATTTTGGCAGGCACGACCACGGTTGTTCCGAAAGAAAATCAGGGTTATCATATAATTCTTTTATCACATCATCAAGAGACAGTGAGTACTCAAAATCATCATTTATTTTATTAATAGCAAGCTGTCAGTTACAACTACCATCTGACGATTGTTCATCGTCAAGATTGATTATAAAGGGTACAATGTCATTTAAAACAAAACCTCCATTGTAATCGAATCCGGCTTCGGTATCAGCTTCTTCTCCGCTGTCCGTGCCCTGGGCCGATGGTTTAGTATCAGATTCGTTACCATAAAGGAGAGAATCAGTGAAATAATTCTCGAACCCTTTGAATGGTTGCTTATCCGTGACCACCGTCCTGACCTTACCATCAGTGTCGACATATTTCAAACACTGATGGAGGGTGGAGGGAATTATAACGTTACTATGGATCCAAGGTCGACCTAATAGTAAGTTATATGATATCTCGACATCAATCACGTAACATGTGACCTCCGTCCTCAAGTCACCCATTTGACATTTTATCCGGATCTTACCCAAAGGTCTTGACCCGCTGGTATTGAACCCGTAGATAACAGTGCCTATGGACGCCAACTTACTAACCGGAATGCCGAGATAATGCATCAAGCAAAGTGGCATAATACTCACAGCGGAACCTGGATCTACTTGGATTCGGTTGACTTCGTTGGAGCCAATGTACCCAATAAAATATAGGGGTCGATCATGGTTCGAATTCTTCGTCTGCATGTCCTCTTTGGTAAAGGTAATCCAGGGAAGGTTCTTAACCGCTATATTACAGTGTGGAGTTAATGGTTCTGACACTTCAGGTACCGGCTTGATCTGAGTGAGGAACACTTCTGAATTGGCCAAGGCTTCATGCAGGGCTTCCCTGGTTTCTTTAGACAATCGCAGCAACTCATACAACGTTATCCGTGCTGGAATGTTAGCCAGTTGAGCCATAATATCGAAGACGTGCGGAGTATTCGAGCTTTCCGGTTTATCTCCTCCAATTAGACGATTGAAACGAGACTGCTTCGGGTTTTGAACCTCCTGGGGCCTCTTTTCTTTCTGTTTATCAACCGGCTATCGTCGAGCTTCTTCAACCGGTTTAGGAGCCACAATCACCCCCAGTTCCGTAAGAGTTTTGGCTGGTCCCCCTTTAGTCACCCCCAGCTCAGCTACTTGATCATTATGTGAAGGATAGTTGAAGTGATACTGATTTCCGCTTCTAGTGGCAAAAACTTCTTGTTCTTCTTCAGAGAGAGGGAAAACAGGAGCTTCATCACCATCTTCTTCGAAAATTATGGAAGTACCATTACAGGACTTGCCTTTACCCTTTTTGGTCAAGGAAGTCGCCCACTGATCATCTTCAAGAAGGTCAGGATGGACCCAGAGGATTTCGCCGTTTGGGCCTGTGTGTGGCACAAGTCCTTTTTGGCGCTGTCTGTGTGGGTCATCGTTTATCGTCTTCATTCCCACTTTGGTGATGCGTTTTGGTTCAAACCACGATGTGGGTACTGATCCGAAGCTGATCGATACTGCATTTGCTCCTACATTCTTGGGCGGCTTCGGGGTTATGACGCCTATATCAATTAACGCCTGGATCTTGTCCTTGAGATGATAGCATGACCTTGTAGGGTGATGGACCGCTCTATGGTATGCGCAATACTTCGGGTCCGTCACTTTGCTAGCCCCTTCTTGATCCACGATTGCCGGTAGCTGGATTTTGTTGTTCTCCAATAGGTACTTGAAGATAAAGGGAACTTCGTCATCTTTGAAGGAGTACACTTTAGGGAATCTTAGCTCCGATCTTTGCTTCTGAGGCCGTTGTTGCCACTGCGACTGCGATTGTTATGGTGCTCGTTGCTGCGGCTGTTGCTGAGGTTGCAATTGGAAAGTTTGATTAGCATCAACTGCATTAGCATGTGTCTTACCTTTCCCTCGTGGGTTGAAATTCTGTACTGGAGCATTCGTCGCCTGCTGGCCTCTCTCCGCCTTCTTTCTTCTGAGGAATCGCTCGGCTTGCTCTCCTCGGACCTTCAAGTCCTTCCACGTCTTGGATGGTGCTGTACCCATTGCTTCTAACACGTCCAATGCGAGGTTGTTGTGGCAAGTCTGGAGAATGAATTCCTCAGTGATCGGGTCCTGAAAGTTCATCGCCTTGTTCCGGAACCTTTTGACGAAGGTATCAACTAATTCCCCATCATTCTGTTTCTCATCGAGCAACGACCCGATGGATATTTCTGTGTCGTCATCGAAAAAGTTAGTGAGGAACTTAGTCTCCATGTTATCCCAGCTATTCACGCTTCCTGGCTTGAGGCGGCGATACCAATCGAAGGCGGCTCCGCGAAGAGTGCCAACGAAGGACCGTACCATCAGAGGCTCATTACCAGAGATAACCCCCAGGTGTGATTTTAAATAAATCAAATGCTGGGTGGGCGAACCCTTCCCATCAAACGGCGTGAAATTAATTAAATTAAACTTCGCCGGATACGGGATGGATTCCCATTCTCTTGGATATGGACAAGGAATGTTTGTCTTCTTCATCTCTTGAGCGGAAATCAACGTATTGATTTTGTTCTCGAGGTTCTTAATCTTCAAGCTTTCACCTGTATCTTCGTTAGCATTCTTCTGAGGTGGAAGTGTGGCATTATGACTAGCATTCTCGATACCACCCCCTGCATTGACGAGAGGATTTTGGTATTATGAGCCTCATCCGCATGTGCGTTCTCCTCTTCCTGATTGACCTGGTTATGACGACTTGGTTCGCCTTGCTGGTTTGTCAGTGCTTGGATTTGTTGGTCATGCATTTCTCTCATTTCTGCATGGCTATCTGCATTTTGAACCTGAAGCTCTCCTATTGTTTGGCCATGGCTTCTTCGAGCATCTTGGCTACTTGTTCCGCGCTTATCATCAGTGACTCGCGGGGTTGTCCTTCACTCGACACTGTATTATCTGATGTGACTGCAGAGCATGCATCCGATTCTTCATCTTATGAAGGTAACCTTATCCGAACCCTACCATAAGTGGTTCGTATGATGGCTCCGGACTGCAAACGAGTTACACGCCGGGGTACTTCTGGAATAGACTTGGGATTATCATGTGTAGATGTCCCTTTGCTGGTCATATTAACGGTGACCCTCAGAAATTCTCCATCTTCCATCACCGTTCTTCTTCGTCGAAAACGCCTATGCCTTGGTCTTGACGTTTCGACACTGAGCCTTTTGAAAACCGAAACTCTTTCGGGAACTGCTTCGGTGCATTTACACTCAGACAATACTACCCGAATGAGTTTGGAACAAGGGCATTGAGTCGCTAATTCTCGAGGACTCCTTTTTTGGTTTTTCTCGTACCCCCAACATGATAGTACAACTCGTCAGTTTGAAGGTCGGAGTAACCTATCGTGTGTTAGCATGATTTTTCAGGTATAACGCTGTCATCATCAGATGACAACGTTTCCTTCTGAGGATGAACTGCCTTCTTTGGACTCTCAAGAGTCACACGCCTTGAAACATACCTTTGTGGGCGTGCATTCTCAGCCAGCTCCTGGACTTCAATGCGCAAACTGGTGCGCGAAGTTGCCATAAACTCCTTGTCTTGTTAAGGGTGGCGGCGACCCCCAGCATGTTGAGTCGTTCGGGGCTTCTTTATTGGGCCCAAACATTCTTGAACTGGAGTTTTGCCCCGCTCATTGGGAATTGGACTGAGGCGCTCCAAGATTGACCTCCTTCCCCGGGATGGTTCGGGAGGTTGAACTTGCTTTGAAGGCTGCATTGGTTGTTCCTTAGCCTGAATCGCCACTTCAGACTTTGGCTTCCATACTTGGCGGGTTGGTGGCAGCTTCTTGACCACTTCCTTCTGCAGTCTTCTACGGGCTTCTTGGACTTGAGCCCGTGCTTGCGCTGAGAGTGCGCGGCGCTTGCGAATGCATTCTTCAAGCGTCGAACGATTCTGTTTGACACAGATCCATTCCATCGTTGGTGGTTTGGAAGAACTGCCGTTCATCGATTGTTGATGTTGTTTGCCTCTCATGTTCTTCAGATCCATGTTGTAACGGATCCCGTCGGTGGACTCCATCGCCTTCGCAAATTGTCGCGCCAAACGTTGACGTCGCCTTTGGCGGGCTCTCTTTGAGAGAGTCGCTACGCCTTCAACGACGGGGGAATTGGTCAGAATAGATCTGACTTGGTTGGAGGTTGGTAGAACCTCACCCGATGCAACTTTGGCATCAATCGGGGCGAGATCTTCGTTGGTGTTCTCTACATCTTCATACCAATGGACTTTTCTCCTGGAGGAGAACCTCTTGGATTTCTTGGACTTGCGAGGGGAGGTAGATCCGGATGAGGATGACAGGTACTCCTCGAACTTTTGCTGGTCAAATTCATACTCGACCTCCTCCTCGACCGGGATTAAGATCCTCGGCTGTGACGCTTCGATCTCGGCAGCAAGATCGGTGGCTCCCACTGTGATCGCCAGATTGTTCGCGGTGAAAGTTGCCTTCATTAAACTCATTGCTTTCTCAAGTAACTGTTTATCGATTACAAAAGATCCGGTCTTTTTATAAGATTCGGTTACAACAAAATCAAAGAAAAATAAAAATTACAACTTTCCTTTTATGTCGAACGAATCGCGAGATCCTATTTTGCGGTCTCTCGCTTTTGTGGGTTCTTTGCCTACGTCAGGGTTAATCCGTGGACCACCGCGTGATCTAGGTCCGGTCGGATCTACACAGTACAACGGGTATTATTTCACGAAGGAAATAATAGCCGGGGGGATTAGTTCACCAAGGAAATAATCGCCCGAAATAATCAAAATCGACCAAGCAAAATCGATACTCTTCTCGGGATCAAAGACCAAGCTTTGATCCGGAGGATGACTGTGTAGATCTGAGATTCGATCCCTCTCGAACTCCTACCTTATTTGACGTGGATGATCGCTGAGCACCGGATCTGAAAGTCTAAGTCTTCAAAGTCCTAAAGCTTCAATCTTTTTAAGTTTTGAGATCTGAATTCAGCAGAGCTTCGCCTCCAACCTTTCTAACCTTTTTCAAATGAGCCAAGGGGGCCTATTTATAGGCAACCCTCACTGTGCCCTGGCACAGGTGGCCGGCCACCGAGCCACCTCCTGGTGGCTCGGTTTTGGCCGAGCCACCAGGTGGTGGCTTGGTCGCCGAGCCACCAGGAGGTGGCTTAGCCTTGGCCGAGCCACCCCCAGGTGGCTTAGCCTTGGCCGAGCCACCCCCAGGTGGCTCGGCCACCGAGCCACCTAGGGCCGAGCCACCCCTAGGTGGCTCGGACACTGAGCCACCTCCTAGGTGGCTCGGCCACCGAGCCACCTCCTAGGTGGCTCGGCGAAAGCCGAGCCACCTGGGAGGTGGCTCGGTTTTGACCGAGCCCTCCGGGTGTTTGTTGCTTTGCCTCTTTGCCCGTTTTTTTGGTTTTTACAGTTAATCTGAATCTCCTTGTTGATCTGGACTCTGATTTGTTGATCTGAATCCTGATTTGGCAGTAAATCCGCTTCGGTGTTCGAGTTCGAATCCGTTCTATAGTTGGATGACTCGTTGACAAACCGTTAGCTTGATTCCACACGCGAGTGGATTTATTCCGTTGTTTGCGTACGGCTCGTTAGCCTCGTTAATCCGCTTCGTCGCGTGTCACTTGGCTTCGATATTATGGTTCAACGATCATTCTTGGATTCATCACCCGATGGTCCGTTGGTTTGTCGAATCACCGTATCGAGCTGTGTTAAGGGACCTATAAGTAGTTTTATACGCCTACATATGTCAACGTAGAAAAAATATGATATTCCGGAGGAAGGAAAAAAAAAAGACCCTAGAAACTATCAACTGTGCATGGAGGAACTAGAAATCCTTCTTGAAGAAGAAGTGCTTTGACAGGTTCAAAAATGACAAACAAAGAATAAAGACACGGCCAGATACTATAACTGAAATAGAATTTAAAGCCTTGATCAAATTCTCGAACACCGAACAATCAAAGGTAAATAAGATGAGACTAGACTTTCAGATTAGGTGCTTTCTATTCAAAATAAATATGACACTTATGTTTAATATAAAAGTATAAGCCAATACTTGAAACTTTGTTCTATATTGAGTGGTTCTTAGTTGTATAATTATTTGCATGCAAGTTTCTAATGGTCAGGTTGTTTTCTAAATCCACATTCCTTCTGATTGTGTAGACAACAAGTGAGACCAACAAAGCAAATCGTGATGGTCAAGAATATATACACACTACGGGGTCAATAAGTTTTGCCAGGATTCATAAAAAATTGGTATTTCAATTGGTTTTGTTTAATATTATTTATTAACTGTAGCCTTTCTTTTTGTTCATTGTTATTGTATTATTAATATTTTAACTATCATGTATTTATTATAGGAAAAGAAGTTGAGAAGACCTCCAAGTGAAGCTGAAATGTTTATTGGGACCCGTAAAAGGAAGATAAAACCACAAGAAGAGAAAACAATCAATTTGATAGTGAGTATATGCCATATCAACTAAATATAAATATTAATATATTGCTTTTTTAGGTCCTAATTTTCATATAACATGCATATCAACCAAAGTTTAAATTTTGCTAATGCAGGATACTTTAGAAGAACTAAAATCTCAAGATGAAGTTGATGATGCATGGGATTTAGTCAAGAAAGATGAACATCCTGGACGTGTACGTCTTATGGGAAGGGGTGTCACTAAAACCATGCTCCAGAATAAAAATAAAAAGATCGTGGTTCCCTATGAGTAAGTTCCAGAATCTGTTGTACAAAGTATATCACAAAAAGTTGAACAAGAGTTGACAAAAAAGTTTGAAGCGCAGAAGGCAGATTTGGTTCATGGTTTCGTCGAGCTCTTGCCAGAAGCACTTGGGCAAACAATTGATCCGACAACTATTACAACACTTGTTGCACGCACAAGATCACCTGAGCAAGCTAATAGTGCTTGAAATCATGATCGTCCTCGCTCATTTGGAAGCAGTCATCATCCACAAAATGAGGTAGATTTTTCTATTGTTATATATTTCATTTTATTTTTTGTGTGTATGGAAACTTGATTCGGACTGGTTGCTTCTTTGGTTTCAAAAGTTAATATCATATACACTCTAGCATATATATAAGAGAAGTTGGTGCCCCACTGATTTGCTTCTTGTGTTCTTGTTATGCTTTTAAGGATAGGTCAATGTAGAATTCTAGTATACCTATCCTTGTGATTTATCATGCCCCCGATTTATGAATATAAAACAGAGCTAATGGCTATGAAAACTTTGTCATCCAGACGTTTTGGCCATTGGCGACTAGTTCTGAAAATTTTGTCATCATAGGGCCTGAGTTAAGCTTGTAGATGATCACCTCGTCGACACCTACATATCTAATTATCTTTTTCTTTAAGTCACGCTACTATAATGCTCATCTTCATGAATTTGGTTTTAGACCTAATTTTCTTGTCAATGATGAGGATAAATTTATTAATGGTGCATGAAATTTGGATACTCTTGTTTGGTCCTTGGAAACCTTTGCTTTGATGCATCTTCCATGAAATATTTTGTAAAATTTCCTTAATTCAAGAGTTCTCCAATTCAAGTGCCACAAATTACCTGAACTACTCTCTTTAAAGCTGAACTTTTGTTTTGGATTTTAACTGAGAGGACTTTATAAACCAAACTAAGGTTGCTTAATTTCTAAAGGATAGCATGCGAACCGTTACAAAAGGACACAGCTTAATAAATTGGCCAATTGATAGCAATAAGTATTGGTTTGTCCTTGGAAACCTTTGCTACGTCCTTTTGTAATTAAGAATTAAAGACTAACCAATACTTATTGCCATCATGTTCTGTTAAAACTGGCCAATTATCTTACTGTCATTTATAAGTCTCTACCTTTCCACTACCAAAAAACGGGTCTATAGGGACGGTTTATAACCGTCACATTAGACAACATAACCGTCCCCGTAGACCTAAGGGAACGGTTACTCATCCGATGCCTTTGCCGCCGTGGTGCTTGGTCTAACGTGACAGTTCATGATTCAAGTAGCGCGGTTCTTGAACTGTCCCCGTTTGTAACATTTGGGGATGGTTTATCTATGGGGACGGTTTCGAGCTTGACCTAAGAGGACGGTTATATTGTCTACGGGAACGGTTTTTTTGTTATCTATGGGGACGGTTTTATACCAAGGGGGACGGTTTTGAGCTTGACCTAAGAGGACGGTTATATTATCTATGGGAACGGTTTTGTTTTTGATCTATGGGGACGGTTTTTATACCAAAGGGGACGGTTTTCATTTTTTAATGATAAAAAAAATCACCCAGATATCACACATCAGTACATCACATACAAAGAAACAATAGTCCAAGTTTTACACACAAACTAACCAAACTTTAGCCTTAATATAATGAACAATTCATTACAACGAAGAACAATATTATAACAAGAGGATTGGGATAATTCTTCACAAGTTCAAACTAACCAAATTAAGCACATATCACAAATCCTCCATGATTAAAACAAAGAGCTACTACTTAATCAAAAGGTCAAAATGTCTCTATTGAGATGATTAAGTTCTAAATCTTCACAACAAATAAATCCCCCAAAGAGCGACAAGCATGGATCTTCAGATGTTTTCCTACATACATCAAGATAAAAAGATAAGTAAGCACAAGATGAGTAAGCACAAGTAGGATGCTAAGTAAAATGACATTAAAAAAATGTAAAGCATGTGAAGACGAATGATGACTACTTAAAAACACTAAGATCTCAACTAAACACTTATATATGTCACCATTATCAAACCTAACATTTAATTAATATTTATGATGTATTCTAAATAATAAAAGGAATGAGTGGATATCTCTAGAGTAAGTCATAACCCTTAGGAGGCTATTTACACAGCTCGACAGGCACCTCTTTAAACTAATTTACATTCACAAGTCTATACAAAACCAACAATAACTTACAGTGTCATCTTTTCCTTTGTTTTCAATTCCATGAACTTCCCCATCATGAGCACAACTTTGTGATTCAGTAATGCCCACATAACTGCCTCGGCTAATCCCTGATTGGAGAATGAACCGTTCAATCCAGCCACCCTCAGTGCCCAGAATAGCAAAATTACCGCAAGCACTAATTGTGCAAGCCTGACAGGAAAATAGAAGAATGTTTAAAATGACCCATAACTTCCATCGCAAACTAGAGAGAATTAATACTTACACTGATGTTTTTATATATATCATATTATTGTGGTAATAAACAAGTAAAATTACCTACGGTGTACTAAACAAATTCGAAAAGAACATACCTTAACATGTGTTTGCTTGTCGGTGGAAGGTGTGGGAATATGTTCACCAAGGGCAAAGTTCTAAAGATGCCATACGTAAGCTTGTGGAGTATCCATATGACAGGTCACAACGTTACCCCAATCACGCTCATGGATCTCGGCTATAAATGTTTTTCATTTTTTTGAAAATGCAAGATCAGTAAACAAATGAACTATCAAGAAAAAGAATATATGTTAAAGAATAATGGAAATACGCATTATAAGCTTGGAGAGGACTTTGGCGAATGTAAGATGACATGCAATACTTATCACAACACAGAAACAATGCTGCGATGTATATAGAATAGAACTCTTTCAAATATCATCACCCAGTACAACTGCCCCCTCACCCGTGAAACATACTTTATAATTTAGGTAACATGAAGAAGAATTACATAGTAAGGCAACTTATGGGCCAGAGTTTTGGAAGCACATGCAATTGCAGCTTTAGTAAGTCAAATTATTTTGGGCCAACAATCATGAGATCAAGAACATCTTTTTTAAATCATAGAACTCGAGCAACGCAAGCTGAAGTAACTACAGTTTACATTTCAAAAACTTAAGGCCTACATAAGTCTGCTAGACATTAAAAACAAGCCCGCTGTGCACAAATATGGACTTCAACAACTTTTTAACATAATTTCACAAAAGGCTCCCTCAGCCAGAAGAATGAAATGAGACCACGTGAAGGGAATAGTTTTACCAAACTATTTAATTCCACAAAACAATGCCTGTAGTCAAGCATCGACCCACAACACAAACACCATCGCGCTATTACAAATACAGGAACACACTCCTTAACATACACCATCCGAAGCTCAGGATGAAATGCCAATTCGGTCAATATAATAATATGAGAACTTACCCAAAATATTTCCTATGACAATAATAAAAAAAAGAATGTTAAAGGAGAGACTATTACCAACATCAAAGGTGATAACAAGCTTTAACTTGATCTCTTCTTCCTGAGAAAGAATGATAGTGCTAAAGTAGATGCCTCTTTATCCACCAACAAAAAAAGATCGTAAACAGGGCATGCGGAGCAAGTCAGTTTATCACCTTTTGTTCAAAAAAATAGGAAAAATAAAATAAAGAAGAAAAAACATTCATAAAAACAGCCCATAAGATTGCAATAAACAACAAATTCGTCAACTCTCTTTATACCTTCATCACGAGTTTCTTGGCTCTTTTCGTTATATGAAGAAAGTTCTCTACTTTGTTGGTCCTGTCGAAATAGTAAACTTTAATTAATTTAAACAATATATACAACACAAATTTGTTTAATGGGTTTTTACCAAAAAAAATGAATACTGTAAGCATCAATTAGAATTGACACAAAAGGCCTACCTCAATATATTTCAAGTGATATAACTACAATCACCCATAGTCTCAAATATAAATTGCATATAAAATACTAGGCTCTTCAAATATTGCCATATCATACTAGTTAAGTAGAAGACTGTAGGCATCAAAAATTGCCGATAGGTCCCCGCACACAGCTCAGTGTTAACGAGCGACGATTGAACGTCACCACCCAGTTCACAAGAGCTCAAATGACGCCGGTGAGCGACTGAAGCAAACCGACGGACTACGTGAGCCGACAGAATCTCAGAACAACGGGGATACGGACTGACCGATAACCCCGTAATCACTGCAATCGGACCAACGCCCGCTGGGCCTCGATCACCCCACAGATAATCCAACCATCGGGGCCTACAGAGCCCGCCGTCACGATTCCAACGCATCCGAAATCACTCAAATCCGAGTTCGGACGAAAAGTCAACGGCAAGTCAACAGCGGGACAACGGCACGGCCCCGGGCTGAACCGGGGACACCCAAACCTGTCTTGGCTGGCTCGAGACACCCCCAAGGGGTTGTCTCGGCCAATGGCCAAGACACCCCCCCAGGGGTGTCTCGGCCACAGCCGAGACACCCCCATGGGGGTGTCTCGGCCATAGCCGAGACACCCCACATGGGGTGTCTCGGCCATGGCCGAGACACCCCATGGGGGGTGTCTCGGCCATCAATTAGAATTGACACAAAAGGCCTACCTCAATATATTTCAAGTGATATAACTACAATCACCCATAGTCTCAAATATAAATTGCATATAAAATACTAGGCTCTTCAAATATTGCCATATCATACTAGTTAAGTAGAAGACTAGTCAGATACATACATCTAAGTTTCACTAAAGTACACATAAAGCACTAACATATCTACGTATCAAATTACATAATAGTATAAATAACTATAGTACATTATACAACGAACTTTCTAGATTGACCTAATAATCTTCACATAAACATCTGCTTGAATCAAAATAAATCTTATGCACCACTTCATGCATGAATCAAATTTTTAACTTCATACTCACTGACACTGGTATATTTTCAGTTACATCTCAAATACATCATAAACTTTAGGATGTATTTAATAAATCTTAAACATATCTGAGCATCCTGTAAGTATTAGATGTAGGCAAGTCCTCTATGAAGTACCTATTCAAGATAGGTAAAGCCAATAAAATAGTAATGTTAACATTTTGTAAAATGATAGAATGATAAGCATATGTGTCTGACATGAGCATTTTTAGTAAGAAACTAAAGATAGGTGTGAATTGTCCACTTAAAACTAAAATCAGCATAGCTACATGGAAATCAAAATGTCACAAACCTGCACTACTGAGAAAAGCCGGAAAGCACGATTTTGAAGAGTCGAAAATCAAAATGTCACAAACCTACATCAATCAAATATTAACCCTCAATCCATCAACCAATACGTCATTTTGGAAACACGGAAACAATATCCAAACCTAAAAATTCATCAAATACCAAAATTTAAAAAATACCCCATTTTTAGCTTCAATAGGATGCTCCTCGTCAAGATGACAGCATAACCCAACAATATCAAAATCCTAGGTACAGATCTACCAACAAACCACAAAGTCAGTAACACCAACGTATACAAATTCACAAAAGGAGATCAACTTTGAGGAAATCAGCGCACCGAATCGAGATTGAAGAGTCGATTGATGGCGCCTCGATGCAGCGGAGAATCGGCTCCATGAATCGGACTCCATAGGGTTTGGATGCGGTCGAATCTGGGGAAGAATCCCTAGCGGAATAGAACCCTAGAGCGCTGGATTTGGTAAAATTGGGGATATTTATTAATCTAGGGTTGTGAGAGAGAGAGAGAGAGAGAGAGAGAGAGAGAGAGAGAGAGAGGACGACGGAGAGGACGAGTAAAAGGTGAAATCTTCGAGCTCCGATCTGAAACGATAATGGAGAGTCAGGGGTTTTTGGTATTTGATGGATCTGGTGAAGAGCGGTCACAAAACAACTTAATACTCTTTTGTTAAAATTTGGGTGAGAACATAAAGCCTATAATAAAACCGTCCCATTAGCCCATTACTGGGTTTTTTTGCAAGCCTAACTCTAGCGCAACGTTTTATTTTAAAGCGTTGTCTTAGACTCTCTTGTGACGATTGGAACCGTTTCACAACCGTTCCCTTTGAAGGCAAAGGGGACGGTTTTAAACCGTCCCCAAATAACCGTCCCCGTATACCCATTTTGTGGTAGTGTTCCTAGTTTCTACTAGATATATATATGTTTGTAAATTTTTAACAGCATGTAATAAACAATGCTTATAAAGCTTGGAATCGTGTGATATATTATACTAAGGAGGTACAGTTATTATTAGTTGTTTGTGAGGTATGTTTGGTTTTAGATCCTCTTACATTAGGTTGAGGCAGAGATATGTTCAGACCAATGAAGCGTATTGTTATGCGTGGGAAATTTCATGAGCTCCAACAGATTATGGCGCAATTGAATGACCCATGTTTGGGGCGCAATCCCCTAAATTTTGTAGTGACCATTCTAGCAAGTGCCTGTAAGAGAAATAAAAAGGCGTTAGCATTACATATGATTGTAAATCCTTATAATTACACATTGTGAGAGCAAGCTGATGAGTTTCACATGCATTATATAAGAGAAACCAGCATACAACATGAAGAACAAGCCTAGCTAGTGAACACATCTCTTTCTTTGTTTTATATTACACCAAATCTATCAGAGACTGTTATTAGTTCTGATCTTGCATGATGACCAGACAAATGATATATCTTAGAGCTTGTTGTTAGTTGAACTTAATGATCTAATACTGTTAATCATATCTAATTACAATTGTTTATGATTGATTGCTTGAAATTACTAAATGCTATGTTCGTATGTGCTAATTGAAAATTTAAAGCATATATTCAAGTGACATAATCTTGCAATGAATATAATCTCATTTTTATATTTTTATCTAAATTTATCTAGGAAAATTGATGGTGGCTGAAACAGGTTAATTTGTGCGTGCTTTTCACTTAACTCTGAGATTAGTTCTATCCTGATAATTTACAAATTATGTATACCAATGGAGACCTTTTAGTTAAATAGAAGACACTTTTTGTTTTAAAGAAAGAGGAAATTTAGTCATGTATTTTGGACAAAAGAAAAAACTTGTACTAAAGTCATTGTAATGAACTAATGAATTGTTCCTTATGTTTGTTTGTTTTCTTGTAAAATTTGGAGTTTCATTTCTTTGTTTGTGACATGAGCAAGTATAAATCATTGAGTTTTTGTTTTGTTTTGTTCTTTTTTAATTTTGAAACTGCAGGTCAAAAAATGTGTGATATATCTGAATGATTTGCTTTTGCACGGTCAAAATGGAAAACCGTCCCCTTTGCTAAATTTACCCATTCCCATATATTTCTATCTGAAAACCGTCCACTTAGCTAAAACCGTCCCCATTTCTAACCGTCCCCTTTGATGTAAAAACTATCCCCATAGATAAAAAACAAAACCGTTCCTATAGAAAATAAAACCGTCCTCCTAGATCAAACTCGAAACCATCCCCCTTGGTGTAAGCGTCAAGGTAGCTTAAAAATATAACCATTCCCGTTGCTAAATAACCGTTACCATCTGCAAAAATATGAATCGTCCCAATAGTAAAACCGTCCCCAAATATTATAAACAGGAACAATTCAAGAACCGCTCCACTTGGATCATGAACTGTC
The DNA here is from genome assembly GCA_022839385.1 of Asparagus kiusianus. NCBI lineage: Eukaryota > Viridiplantae > Streptophyta > Magnoliopsida > Asparagales > Asparagaceae > Asparagus > Asparagus kiusianus. The sequence continues at coordinate 9,532 of BQKN01054920.1, read as the reverse complement.
GCGTTAGACCAAAGACTACAGTAGCAAAGCTATCGGATGAATAACCGTTCCCTTAGGCCTATGAGGACGGTTTTATTATCTAGCATGACGGTTATAAACTGTCCCTGTAGACCCATTATTTGGTAGTGGGTTAAGCTTAGAAGTAGCATTTAAAATTTTAAAATAGTCTCGGGAGAGCCATTTTGAAAATATTTTGATAAATTTAAAAAGTTTCTTATCCAATGTCCTTACCATAGTCTAGAAAAGTGACGATTATACCAAATCATCTATGAAGAATTGGACTGCTCTTCAAAAACTTCCTTAGAATCAATGTGTCAAGGGAATTTCATGAAGAAAAACTTTGATGAAACTTGAGAATTTTGAGAGAGTTTATCCAAAGAACCATACAATAGGAACACTGTGATGAAAGAGTTTTATCAGTTTCCCAACACAAATCTAGTGGTTTTACCTTAGAGACAAACATAGCATCTGAAACAAAGATGATTACAATTTTGGTAGAAGCCTTAGAAATCAAAGAACGAGCTTCAACTCAAATCAATCAAGTTTCTGTCTCAGGTTATCATAGCTATCTTTCTTCAACTCATGTTTCAGAGGAATGTCCTTTCTTAGAAAATAATCATCCACTAACTCAATAAATGCTGTATTCTAGCATCCCATTAATGATCTATTTTCTCCAACCTATAATCTAGGCTAGAGAAACCACCCAAACTTTGTATGGAATCAGGAAAGCTACTCCAGAAATTAAAACTTCACTCCTACTTCAACCTTACAATTTTCTAGAGAAAACAGAGTTCCTTTCAGTCCACAAAATAATATTCAACAACCAAATCTGCCATATTCAAATCAGCCTCCTCACCATCAATCTGTAAATCATAATCTTCTAAATTTTGATCATGACATACATCTCAATGTCGTAGAAAAGAGTTTAGAGACCATACTTAAGACATCTATATAGACCACCAACTTGTTGACTCAAGCATTCAACACTTTAAATTCCTTCATGCAAACAATAGGATGAATGCTCAATTCTAACACCTAAGTCATATCTAGGTTAGAAACCCTACTTGGTGTGACGCCCCTGGGTTCACACAAGGCTATAGTCCAAGGTGAAATCAAAGATGTCAAACCTATCAAGCACCCACACTGTACATAAACACGTTTTACCAATCATAACAATATCCTCTAGTGGAACCAAATAGAAGTGCAGGTACAAAACAGGCAAAATAAAGGGAATAAATGTAATAGACATGATATAGAAGAGATATCTCATAAATAAAAAGAATCATGTCTCAACTATAATACATCTGATATATGAATAATAAAAATGTCTCAACATGAATCAACTAAAAATCATACTAAGGTACACTACCTTTATAATATAAAAATAAGACTCTAATGTCTGGATCAAACTCAAAACTATAGTGGAGTCTCTACAAATAAAAATACGTGACGACGACTATGCCAGAACTCTGTCACCCTGCAGCTTTTTGAAACTCCAAACTACCTGAAAAGTAATTTAAAAGAAAAAGAACAGCAACAAGAGCATCAGAGCGCTACAATAAGATTACCTCCATCCGCCCTAAGGGAAAGGGCTGCTAGTTAGAGTGAATGCTCTATCTATTAAACATAGTCTACCTATATTCATTTTTCCCATATCTAATGGTATTAATACTTAGAAATCTACAACACGAGACGTAGTACATCAAGCAAAATAATCCAAATAAGGAAACCCTCATGTATATACCATATATCTCAGACTGTAGATACCTAAATATCAATACTGAACTATGGAAAGAAACATCACTAGAAAATAAAAAATCATAATGGACATCAACATATAGTTTCATGTACTCACAAGAATAAGGTATCTCGGTCACACACACACACACACACACACACACACACACACACACACACACACACACA